>CAUYRT010065627.1:0-53653 GCA_963574885.1 Lepilemur ruficaudatus
TTAAGAATGATTTGCAGATATTATGTCTTTTTACCCCTGAACACTTTTGCCTGTGTCCTTTAAGAAAAAGACATTCTCTTACGCAAGCAATCATCACATTTGAGAATTTTGACATCGAGGCCGGGCGCGGTGGCTCACGCTTGTAATCCTAGCACTCTGGGAGGCCGAGGCGGGCGGATTGCTCAACGTCAGGAGTTCGAAACCAGCCTGAGCAAGAGCGAGACCTTGTCTCTACCATAAATAGAAAGAAATTAATTGGCCAACTAAAAATATATAGAAAAAATTAGCCGGGCATGGTGGCACATGCCTGTAGTCCCAGCTACTCGGGAGGCTGAGGCAGAAGGATCGCTTGAGCCCACGAGTTTCAAGTTGCTGTGAGCTATGCTGATGCCACAGCACTCTAGCCCGGGCAACAGAGTGTCTCAAAAAAATAAAAAATAAATAAATTACATTCAAATTATATCAAGATAGTAGTACAAACATTTAATTCCAAGTAACCTGCTAAGTAAAATAACTCACTGCAAACTTAAGCATTCTCTAGAGAATGTTCAAAACATCTACTGGGCAGTCTGTTTCAGTAATAAAATAATATAAAGCAAGAATTGAATCTTCTCAGTAATTAGGAAACTGATTAAATTGATCAATTATCTATTAGTCATACATCCTCACTTTGATGATAAGCTATAAAGAAACAAATACTAGGCAAGCTCACAAGCCACTGCATTCTCCAGAATTAACTTTGCTCCAAAATGATGAATGAGTTGCAGTCCTTGCCCGCAAGAAGCTCACAGCTTAATAAAGGATACAGCCCTTTGAAAAATAACCATAAGTACATACACTATAAGGTAATAAGCAGAGATATATTCAAAATGCTACTCTAAATCATTCCCAACTGGGACTTAGTACCACTGCCCTGCCAGTTCCAAGCTATCCCCTATGCCACCTCTAGCAAACCTGAGAAAGCAACATAAGATACTGAATCAGTGTCTCAGAAGATGCCTGTCTTCAATCACAATGCAAAACCATATATAAATTTGATTTGTACTGTTGATTTTACAACATCCGTTCTTTGCTCCATCACACAATACAAGGTAACTTGTACGACATATCTGTGACAATACATGCAATCCAAAATGCAGCTATCAGTATGATTGATTGTGGATGTGCCACTCATATCGTTACATATTAAGCTATTTGTAGTAACAAATGGGGATTCTGCATGATCTTACTACACCATAGGTGTGCATCATTCTATAGAAGTTAACTTTTTATAGTTTTTTTCTCATATGGAGGTAATAACCTGTTCAAAGTGAAAGATAAACTAAATCATACCTAGATGTCATTATCATAGAAACACAAAAACTAAGTTTTGTGTATTACATTAGGTGGTATTTGTTTCTCTTTGACATTGACTTTTTTCCTCTGTTACGTTCACATGACACGCATTTGAGTATAATCAGAAGTACACAGAAAGAAGTAACACACAGCAGACCACAGAACAGGGAGGTAACCTGAAGAAGCCAGACACCAAAATCAAATCAGCATCCTTTAAGAATATGTCATCCAGAAAGCATCTGCAATGGTGATTTGCATGTCACTACACTACAGGACAGTGAACTGGAGCGATCAGAACCACTGTCCAGCCCTCTCACCATTGAGATGACAAGGACAGAAGTGGAGAGGCTTCTGAGAAGAAGCACATTTCTGATACTGACATCACAGATGGCAGAATGGGTGTTGGATTCCCTTTACTTCAGAGATTACTTGAACAAATGTGGCTTTGATATTAATAGAAATACCGACTGCACTGCAAAATTGAAGATTCTTTTATTCAACAAGCATATGCTGAGCATTTACCACATGCACAGATAAGTCTTCACATTCTGGGAGAGCTTATACACCACTTGAAGAGATGACACCACCACGGTTAAATATTTTTAACAACAAAGGCAGTGATTAACTGGAAAATGAAACAAAGGGCCAGAACTGGATGGCAGTGAGAAATGAGTTGGGAACGGCAGGCTGGAACTCTCAAAATGCCTGACAAAGAAGACTGTGCTTCACCCTGGAAAGCGGTGAGCACCCGTAATAAATTTTTAAGCTAGAGTGTGTAACAGAAACATTATTCTAAATTGTGATAAAATATAAAAATGAAAAATGCATTCAAGCAGGTTGGCATATACAATTATTTTTTCAAAAGGGCAACAAAATATATAGAAAGGACAAAAAGATAATCAGTACACATCAATAAATTATAGAGCATAATAAATCTGAACACTATGCACATTTGTTTTGCAAACACCACGTATTTATTATGTGCCAGGTGCTGTTCTAAGCACTTTACAAATGTTGACTTATTTAATCCACATTAACAACCTTATGAGAACTTCTGTCTGGGGCTAGTAATCCAATTTTATGTGTAAGGAAACTGAGGCACCAAGAAATTGAATAACTCGCTCACGGTTACACGACTGGTCAGTACTGGATTCAAGATCTGAGCTTAGGCAGCCTTGCTATACAATCTACCCGACAGCGTCCAATAAAACTTCCTGCAACGAGGCTATTGAGCACTTAACATGCGGCGAAATGACTAAGGAAATGAATTTTTATTTTACTTAATTTGAATTATTTAAGTTTAAATATGCATGTGTGGCTAGTGGCTACCAGGTTGGGGAGCTCACACCATACTCTTAATGACTCCACAGGACAGCCTTACTCACAGCCTCAACGACACCAAGTAAGAGAGGAACGATGCTCAGGCAGTCTGCTGCAATCAATTCTATTTTTTTATTTTTTAAGTTACTTTTGTTTTTAATTGACAAGTAATAATTGCATATATTTACTATTTTAAAAGTTTACACCATTCAAAGAAAACCTTTCAAATAATTCAGAGTTTCAAGCAACAACTGATTGCAGAATTCACTACCTTACTTCAAAAACTCTTCACGATAATAAGCTAAATAAAAATGAGCTCATTTTTCTTTAAAATAATATTTTAAGTGGGTTATGAATTATAATCTATACTAAATATACCTCCCTAAAACAAATTCTTGATAAAACTTTTATCAACTCTGCCTACAACACACACACAATTTTGACTTCAAATATTATCTATCTAAATTTAAAGAATAAATGCACTGTTTAGTTTTCTAAGTATAAAGGAACTGACACTGTTATAAAGATTAATGAGCGTCATCACTATAATGAATCAGGCCACTGTCTATAGAGCCCTGTATTCCGTCCCAGACATAAACACCTACAAACAAGTTAGTAGCCGTCTAGGGGATCAGGAGTACAGTATCAACAGAAATGACAACAACAACAACAGAAGTAACAAACAGCAGCTTACATTTAGTCCCCACAATGTGCCTGGCATTGTGTAAATCCTGCATAGGCATATCTCACGCAACCCTTACGATACCCTTAGAAGTACATACTGCTATTATCCCTACTTTTCAGATAAAGAATCTAACGTACAGGGAAGTGCCATAACTTACTAAAGGTTACAAAGCTAATAAATGAGCAAATCCAGGACTGAGACCTCGGTCTGTCTGAATTTAGTTCACGCTCTTAAAAAAATAAATATGGCTTCAAGTAATGAAGCAGAATATGAATGTCGATGTTCTATGAGATCTTAGAGAACATCTAATCACATATTAATAACAGATGGAGAACACCACGACACAGAGACAGTCACTGACTTGTCTAAAGTCACAGGTCTTCTGACTCCCAAATTAATATCCCTTCCACCACACTGTAACAGCCATGTCTGGGTTTCATGCTATTGCTAATTAAGACTGCCCAACCCCAGCACAAAACAAAGTACTTTGTAAAAGTGTTTACATTGTATACTAAAAGACTTTATATGCAAATCACACACTTTTGTTTCTAGTCTTATTCTTTACCACATTGGATACCATACTAGTGAGAATTGCTTTGATTGCAAATAATAAACCAAAAAGTCTAGAGGTAAATCAGAGTTGGTACAAATATTCATTAGTGTCATTGGTATCACAAAAGGCTAGACTTCTATATTTCTCCTTCACTCTGTTGCTTTTGTCCTCCTGGTCACTTCAGGGCTGTTAAAGCTCCAGGAACTGCACTCACATTCCAGGTAGAAAGGAGATGTAATAAGAAAGCGGAGGTGACAACTGCCTCAGAAAGCAAAATTTTCCCAGCAATCCTCAGCAGGCTTTTGCTTACATCTCAGGAAATGGAGCTGATTTGTTGGTTTGTTTTTTAACTGAGCATAATATTATTCCAAACAAAAACAAAGTTCTGTTAAAGACTTAAGGGAGAATAAATATTAGGCTGACTATGAACAATGTTTGCATGAGCAGCCATTTCTCAAATTCTCATTAAATAATTTTTATTGTGGAATCTTTTTTCATCAAGAGCATGAAATTCTTTGTAAATCATAAACCTACAATGAAATAAAGTATATTAATGCTATGACTTCCGTTTCTCAAGCTTAGTCAACATATATAGCAAAATACGGGTACATTTTAAATATAAGCTGAAAACCATTATCTATCTGACCACAAAATATCTCAACGGGTTTATTTACATATTCCTCTGTCCATTGTTTAAGTTACTAGTTATAATATTTCACTTGTCTAAGATCATTTTATGACAACCTTAACTATCTAAAACAGAGCTAAAAAACAGAGATAAAAATGTTCAATAAGTCAAATCAATAAGTGTATTACAATTAATATTTATTGGTCAATTTAATAAGTATAATCATCATGCATAGAATTTTATTTTTATTTTTATTTTTTGAGACAGAGTCTCACTCTGTTGCCCGCGCTACAGTGCCGTGGCATCAGCCTAGGTCACAGCAACCTCAAATTCTTGGGCTCAAGTGGTCCTTCTGCCTCAGCCTCCCAACTAGCTGAGACTACAGGCATGCGCCACTGTGCCCGGCTAACTTCTTCTATGTATTTTTAGTTGGCCAATTAATTTCTTTCTATTTTTTAGCAGAGACGGGGCCTCGTTCCTGCTCTGGCTGGTTTCAAACTCCTGACCTTGAGCGATCCACCCGCCTCGGCCTCCCAGAGTGCCAGGATTACAGGCGTGAGCCACCACGCCTGGCCCACGTATAGAATTTCAAAAGTGTAGTAACAGAAGCAAAAGCAAAATACTAAGAGAATACAAAGAAAGCAGTGATTAAATCCGACGTAGAACGGTGAGGGGAGAGAGAGTCAGGGAACATGCTTTCTGGCAGGGGTGGCGTTTAAGCCTGGAAGGCTGTTCTGATAAGGAATGGAATTGTTCGGGAGCGGGGAGGACTTGCCATCCAGATGGAGCAGCACGTTTGGGAAGCAGCAAGTACTCTGATGTAGCTGGCACAGGGGGTATGTGCAGAGATCTAGTGATACAGCCAGAAATACTGCAGAGGGTAAGCCCAGATTCTGCATTTCATGGGAAATTGTTTGGGAAGCTACTACAGGGAGGGATAGAAGGACGGAGCACGGTCAAGTGACCAGATTCTTATCACCTCCCCACCCCACTGCTTTGCTCAGGCAGGCGCCCGCGCTCCCCCCGGCCATCTCTACCACTAACCCCCAGCCTTCACCTACTTTCTTGCCATACTTAACAACTTGCAGTTTTCCAACACATTTTGCCCTCTCTCACCTCTGTGACTTTCTCCTTTGCTTGGGATGCTCACACACTCTCTTCTTCCCCAAGCTGGCCAGCCTTTATGCCTCCTTTGAGACATAGCTCAACTGAGAGCATCCAGCACCTCGCCAAAGAATGCAATCCCTTCACTCCCCTTAAGTAGCTCCCCGACACCTCCTCCACCCCCACCCCCAGCACCTTGTCACAACGCCTACCAAACTATTGCAATTACTGACTTTTGTCTCGGACCACTTGCACCTGAGTACCTCGAGGACATGTCTCCAAACCCCTGCACCTAAGATGCAGTAAGTACACAGGGCATGCTTAGTACATAAAATGACTGAGGAGGCTGTTGCAATGCAGGCTAACAAGGACATCTGAGGTGAAAACTGTGACAGTTTATTTCTCCAGTCAGCACAGTATCACTCATCCCATCCCTTTCCCTGGTCCACAAGACTAAATTGTCTTAACTATGCTCGTGACCGCCTCACATTAAAAGAGACAAACTCACTCGCTGCCTGACTATACAAACACCTCTTAGACAAGACCGTCTCGACAAATGTATGTTCCTCCATCTATTCAGTCATTTATTTTATAATTTCCCTTCATCCCAAAAATATTTCTTAACCATACCCTTGGGTCCCACTCACAATAAGTTTTTTTACTATCTCATGCTAAGGAAAACTAACTGACAAAAACTTCTCAAACCATATATCATAATTATTTCATCCCCAACTTTGGTACTTCTAGAACATTTTTCCTTCACAAATCAATTTTTTCATACCATTTACAATATTAATGTGAATACAATACTTGGAAATGTTGTGCTTTCTCCACATCCATCCAAATCCATACAATATTTTAGGCTGAGCACAGTGGCTCACGCCTGTAATCCTAGCACTCTGGGAGGCCAACACGGGAGGATCCCTTCAGCTCAGGAGTTTGAGAACAGCCTGAGCAAAAGTGAGACCATCTCTACCAAAAATAGAAAAAATTAGCCAGGCATGGTGGCACACACCTGTAAAAATAGAAAGAAATTAATTGGACAACTAAAAATATATAGAAAAAATTAGCCGGGCAAGGTGGCGCATGCCTGTAGTCCCAGCTCCTTGGGAGGCTGAGGCTGGAGGATCGTTTGAACCCAGGAGTTTGAGATTGCTGTGAGCTAGGATGATGCCACTGCACTATAGCCCAGTCAACAGAGCAAGACTCTGTCTTAAAAAAATTTAAAAATCCATATAATATTTTAAAGAATTAAGTTTTTTTAAAAAAAAAAACTCTATTCTTACGCATCAGTGTTTATAAAAAAACTGGTAAAATATAACAATAGCTGGAAAAGGATAAAACTAATAGTAAATGTGTTCACTAAATGATTAAGAACACTATTAGAAGAGATTTGAAACAGCAAGCTTCTAAGAAAAAAAAATCTATGCAGAAGCTTACTCTGTTTTTAACAGAAAATTCTGAAAAAATAAAAAGTCTGAGGACAAAAGACATTCTACTACTTTAATATACAGAATTTTTGGTAGTCTTTTTTCTATATTCATATGGTGTTTCCTGTCACATGTGAGATATATGCATTTTGACAAGCAAAAAAATATTATTATTCTTTTCCCTGAGTACTTTCCAAGTAGCTACGACTGTGACTGAAAACATAAAAACTAGAAGAAACATTCCAATAAAAAATTCTGCCTGTAAAGGTCAAACTGTATGAATCTGACATTTTCAAACAGATTGAAATTAACTCATTTATATTCTCCTGAACTAGTAAAAGCAATGGCTTTTTTAAAATGCCTAATTGTTAGAATCCTGCTATTTAGAGATTGGAATGAAGCCTTCTATTTCAGAAGAAAGGGGAGGAAAAATAAATAGAAAACAGGATGTAAATAGTTGTGGTATTCTAAATAATAGTATCACATTTTCAAAGGTAAATGACAACAGTTTCTCTGCGTTTTGAAGTGCATTTCTGCTTACTCATTTACATATCATGTTCTTCGGTAAAATGAAAAAAACAGACATGAAGATCTCTTAAGATTTCTTTCAGCGTTAATATGCTATATATGGTTAACTATCCTATATGGCACAATACTACTTTGTACTATTACCCTAAATCATTTTACATAGGACTTACGGAACCTTATAGTTTTACTTTAAAACACAGATCATGTCACATTAAAGAAAAAAATCTAAAATAATCTATATTTTATATCATCTAAGGTACATTTACACTATTCAAATCACATAAAGACAGAATGCTGTAATACGTCTTACATATGAAAAAGCTGATACATTAATTTATCAACTGACTGATGTTAAGTCACAGATTTTGTGAAATTGCCCATATAATCAACTTAGTTGATGGCCTGTACTTTTAAAAAATCAATTCTTAAATAATTTTAGAGATTTACTGTTTTAAATGTTTAAAAAGTAAAACAGACAAGTATTTCTTCAAAGACATATCTATATTAGCTCATTTTAAGATCTGTAAGTCAGACACGCAATTAAAAAATTTTTGAAAATGTACTTCAGCATATCCCAAACAGACACATGCTGTAAATATAGGACTACTTTTTATTATAAACAGCACTGATTAAACATAAGCATAAAGAGAATTAATTATCCCTAAAAAGGCAATAAAATCTACCACTCATTGGCTAAATTCATATTTATAGCTATTATTTTATCAGTTATTCATACAAATAAGAACCGCCTAGTTCTGATGCCATAGCACACAGGCAGAATTCTAGCTTGTTCCCTTCTGATTTCAGCCATGAATATTTATATTTTAAAATTAAAAGAAACGAGGACTATAGAAATTATTCTTCTACCTCCAAAATATATAATGCATGCGGATCTTTACAATGTGAAAAATACTGTTGCAGTAGCAATGTCATAACCTCCCCTTACTCTCTGTACCTTTAAATAATGTGATTCTAATTTTTGGTTTAAAAACAGTAATAATGAGGCATGTTAACCTGATCCTTTTCAGATTCCGTAATACATCAGAAAAGCAAAAGCATACATGAAAACTCAAAACTGCTTTTTATAGCTGTTCTTTAGGACGATATTTATCAAAATCTGGGTGCCTTAAAAGTGTTCTGATTGTTCATTCTGCTAATGATCCTACCTTCCTTCACCGTGGCTGCTTTTTGCCTTGATGGTGTCACCAGCTCCTTTACAATCTGCAAGACTTGAATCATTGCTAGTTAACAAGCCAAAGACTCCAGCTGCTTCCTCCAGAAATCCAACAGGTTTCATCACCAAGAGCTCATTTCTGCTTTCAGGAAGCTCAAGCACGAACACAGTTCAACTTCACAGAAACGAATGCCTTGCCTAGCTATCCATGTAGGCTCTGAGGCAGTTAATAAGAAACAACGAAAGGATAGGCTGTATCTTCTTGAAATGATGGATTCAAAACGATTTCGGCACATGTGAAAACCCCATTCTCAAAGTCCAAAATGTATTACTTTGCAAAACATTGACTAGTTATAAACAAAACAAAACAAAATGTAGGCAATCTTCTGTAAATCACTAGGCAAAGTGAAAACATTTTCTCACAAAAGCCATATGACAGAAAAAATAAAGTGCTATGCTATAAATTCTCTATAGTACATCACAGATGCTATGTGCAAGTTTTTAAAATACACTGCACTGTTGAAAGCCTTAATACTTTTTTCCAATTTCTCAAAACCCTTATATTTGAAACAGAAAATAAAATGTGGATAAAAATAAAAATCTATCTTGCTAACTCCAAGCTCCCAGATTTGCATGAAAAATATGATGCCTCAAAAACATCTTATAAATTCCTTGTCCTCCTCCTCACACACACACCTCTGACTTCCCCGTACATGAACAGAAGTCTAAGTTCACATGCACACTAGAAATTCCCAAAGAAGTTTATAAATTCATTGGTCTCAACGCCTAGAGGCAAAGACTAGAGGAATCTCTAAACGAGTATAATCGTTGCTTCTGCCATATGATTTTTGATTTTTTTTTTTTTTTTTTGAGACAGAGTCTCACTCTGTCACCCCAACTAGAGTGCCGTGGCGTCAGCCTAGCTCACAGCAACCTCAAACTCCTGGGCTCAAGCGATCCTCCTGCCTCAGTCTCTGGAGTAGCTGGAACTATAGGCATGCGCCACCACGCCCAGCTAATTTTTTCCATATATTTTTAGTTGTCTAACTCTTTTCTTTCTATTTTTAGGAGAGACGGGGTCTCACTCTTGCTCAGGCTGGTCTTGAAATCTTGACCTTGAGCGATCCTCCCGCCTAGGCCTACCAGAGTGCTAGGATTACAGGCATGAGCCACGACGCCCTGCCTGCCATATGATTTTTAACAGCCAAGTTGCAACAAATGCTGAACTAATATTTAATACCTTTGTTATGTTCTATTTATCATATAGCATCCCTTCTCAAAGTAAATCTATGGAGTTAACTAAAAGAGAAAAATGACATCCGGGTTAACACAGCTAAGTGTTATGTTTAATAAATGATTCTCCACCAGCAATTTGTTTCCCTTAATGTACTGCCAATTTTCCTCTCCCATTTTTCTTTCCTTTCCATTAATTATTTTGGTATTTTTAGCCTATCACAAAATCATGGATCCCAGAGCATATCAAAGGGACTCCCTTTGTCTCCAGACTGCTAAACGCTTATTTGTTATTTTCCCATCTTTCAGTTGAACAACTGAGGTACACATGAATCAGCCAAGGTTAGGATCTAAAACTCAGTTTTCTGCTTTCTCTCTAGCGACCATCCTCTGTAAAAATGTATAGTTTTAAAATTCAGGGTGAAGTTTTCAGCCCTTTGGTGAAGAGGTGCTACAACATATGTACATATATATATATATCACCCATAATGTATTCTCCATATGGGTGTTAAGAGATCAGTGCTACAAGCTCATGACAGAGAGAAAATAACTTGCCAATGGCGGACAAAACAGGGCAACCGTCCTAACTACCTAGTATCTTTAAAGAACATGTTTGTACTTGCAAATTAAATCAAAGTAAGAGTTCAGGTGGGTCGAAGACCAAGTTTTAAACCTCAACCCAAAACTGTGATCTTGAATAAATCCCTTCGAAGACTGACACAGACAAATAAACATGTAAATCAAACTCCTCAACTTAGGTTTCCCAATTCTTTCTATCCCATGCCCCATTTTCTAGGGCAATTCAGAACATGTAACAGGTGTTAAGCATCTACTGTCTTTTATTTTCCAGTTGTGTTTCCAGCTCGTGAGAAATTCCTTTCTCTCTTCTGGAAAAGACTGTTGAAAGGTACTGTTTTTGAAAAGTAACTTTGTTAGCTTTGCTCTCTGCCAGCATTTCCCTTTTTTCGTGACAGGAAGGGGATATACAGGACATCACCCTTTCAATCAACTCTTCCTCCACATCTGGCCAGTGAAGAGAGGAGTATCCAAATCCATGTCTCCATAAATCTCAATTAACATCATCCCCTATCTCACTGGTGTTACTACTGGTTTTGAAAATGAAAACCGCATAGCAATCAATTTGGACATACTGGTTCACTACTATCAATTCTTAGCTTCTGCTAAGTAATCAATAGCTTTTTGTTGTTTCTCTCCTCATTTTTAAATCACATATTGTATCAGTAAAACTGTGTGACTGTGTATGTATACATACATACACAGAAGAGTGTCTCTCTTCGGTATACATCAAGGATCAGAATTTCTGGGCCATAGTTGTGAGTGCTCAACTTTAGAAAAGAACAATACCACCCTGTCTCCAAAATAGTTGCACCAATTCACACAGCAACACATAAGAGATCTCCTTAATCCGTCTTCTCTCCAACACTTAGGATTAGGTTAGACTTTTTAATTTTTGCCAATCAAATGGACATAAAATGTCCCCCCATATAATAGTTTTGATTTGCATTTCCTTGATCACCAATGATGTTCAACATTTCTTCATATGTGTACTGGCCCTATATTTTCTATCCTTTGAAATGTCTGTTCACGACCTTTGGCTATTTCCTATTGGGTTTTGTGTGCTTTCTTAACCCATTTGTAGAGGGTTTTTTTTTTTTTTAAATATACTCTTAATCCTTTGTCAGCTGTGTGCTTTTGCAAATATCTTCTCCTAATTTATAATTTATCTTCTCAACTTCTTAAATGTGTCTTTTGATGAACAAAAGTTCTTAGTATTAATATGATCAAATTCACCAACATTTTCTTTTATAGTCAATGTTTTTTGTGTCTGGTTTAAGAAAACTGTGCCTGTGCCTAGATCTAAAAAGATGGTCACCTACATTTTCTAAGTGTTTTAAAGTTTTGTTTGATGTTTAAGTCCTTACCCATCTGGAGTTGATTTCTTTTTTAATATAGTGTGAAGTAGAAATCCAATTTCACCTCTTTGTACAGAGATAAACATTTGTTCAAGCTTTACTACTGTCTTATTGCTCAGCCATGCCTCCTCTGTGATGCAAAAATTCCATACACAGGTTGGGTCTTCTTCTGACTTCAATATTGATCCCATTAGTCAATCTGTCTATCCCCCATGCCATGGTGTGAATGTCTGAGGTCCACCAAAATTCGTGTGTTGAAACCTAACCCCCAAGTTGATGGGTTTATGAGGTGGGGCATTTTGAGAGATGAGTAGGTCATGAGGGCAGAGCTCTCATTAATGAAATTAGTGCTCTTATAAAAGAGCCCCCTGAGAGCTGTCTTGCCTTTCCACTATGTGAGGAGACAGCCATCTATAAACTAGGAAGTAGGCCCTCAACAGACACCAAATCTGCCAGTGCCTTGATTTTGGAATTCCCAGCCTCCAAAACTGTAAGAAATAAATTTCTGTTGTTTATAAGCTATCTAGTTTGTTGTATTTTGTTATAGCAGTGTAAACATACTAAGACAAATATTACATCCCATTGGTCAATTTGACTATAACTTTGTAAGTTCTGACAGCTGATAGAGAAAATCCTCCCTCACTGATATTGGTCAGAAGTGACCTAGCTATGTCTGGTCCTTCACCTTTCCATCCTTTCCACATAAAACTTAGAACCATCTAATAAGTTCCATGGTAAACCTTAATGAGGTTTTGATTTTAATTTCATTGGTCTATATGTCAACTGGGGAGAAGTGATATATTTATGATAGAGTCTTCCAACCCAAAAACATGGTCTTTTTCTCCATTTTTAGGACCTCCTAATGTCTTTTAAAGTTTTATAATTTTTCCTTAGAATTCTTAAATATCTTTCACCAGATTTACAGTTGTTTTTTAAGTGGTTTTTCACTACTGATATGTAAACATGCAACTGATTTCTGTACATTAGTTTTATATGTAGCTACAGTAACATCTTATTTCTAATAATTTACCTGCAAATTCTTCTGCTTTTCTATACATAAACAATCACATCATCTACAATTGATGATCAGTTCATTTCCTCCTTCCAATCCTTATATCTCCTTTCTTTTAAATTCTGTATCTCCAATCTGTTTTTCTTGTTTTATTGCACTGGCTAGGACCATCACTACAATTTTAAACAGAAATTATTCTAATAGGCACATGTTTCTAATTTTTTACTTTAAAGGGGATGCTTTCAACATTTTCCAGTTTAAGATGATGCTTGTTCTAAGCCTTTCACAGATACTCTTATCAGCTTAGGGAATTCCCTTCTATTCCTGATTTAGAAGAGTGATATTAGAGTTTTACTTGTAAATGTTCATATACCAAAATATCATCCTTTGTAACTACAGACTTTACAATGAAAAAATTTACATTGCAACCTAAAAACGTGAGGGATCAGTTTAACTCATTTTACTAAATTCTTTGTTGAATATATACAGTGATGTACTAGATCTGGTTTATACCAGCTTACTGGTAGCTTGAAATTGGGAAATCGGTCATGGTGGGTATTTTTAATACCACAGAAATTAGCAAACAGTACAATCGGGGATTTTCCCCTCCCACACACCCCCAAGAGCTGGTTATTTACCAGCACAACACTGGGTACAGGGGGAAAAATATTTTAAGAGCATGTGAGCAATGTTCATTTCATTCACCCAACAAGCGTTCATTGAGTACTTACTACATGCTAGGCAGCACTGAGAATTACAGACTCAAGGTGCTCACAACCAACAAGAACGGGATAAGTGGCACAACAGTGCTAAAACCGATTTTGAGTTGGCAGGGAAGGTTTCAGTAGAGAATCAGGGAAATTACAGGAGAAAGTGACATAAGGGTACCATATGGAAAAATCTTTCAAACCACAAGTCGATAATCACTCCCCTGTCTAAAAGCTTAATGGCTTCCCATTTGCACACAGATAAGTCCAAACTCCTTAACACAGAATTTGGCCTCATTTATAATTTAGTCCCAATCTATCACTGCAGACACATTTCCTGAAGTTCCTTGCCAGTACTCCTTCAGTTATATGCAGTGGGCACATCATACTTTCCTCCATTCCCTGAATATATCATTTCCTTTGCACATACCATGCCCTCTGCCCACAGGAAACTCCCCATTTTCTCTGCTCAGATTGTCAAGATCTAGTTTTTGTCATCTCCTTAAAGAAGTCTTCCCAATTTTCTCAGGGTGATGAAATAGCTGTTCCCTCTCTTCTCATACCTACAACGCCTTGTTTACACCTGAGTCTATCAGAGCACTTATCCCAATGAATTCTAACTATCTGCAAGTGACTTTTAATGCACTAGGATCTGGAGTCAGCATACATTTTCTAAAAAGCTAGATAGTAAACGTTTTCTGCTTTGTGGGCCATATGGTCTCTGTTGTAGCTATTCAACTCTGCTGTTGTAGCAGCCACAGATCACACACATACAAATGTGTGTCCAAATACAGCCAACTAGCTGTAGTCTGCAGACCACTACATAGACCAGTATGAAAGAGGGTTGCCCCCCAGGGACATGTGGCAATGTCTGGAGACATTTTTAGTTGTCACAACTGAAGTAGGGGTACTACTGGCATCTAGAGCTGCAGTCCGTGGCCTGTTAGGAACACAGGCCCAAGCATCACCACCTGAGCTCCACCTCCGGCCCTCTCTCACCCCTGACTCACCGCCCATCTTCACTCTCTCTGTCTGTGGAAAACTGTCTTCTGTGAAACCAGTCCCTGTTGCCAAAAAGGTTGGGGACTGGCCGGGCACAGTGGCTCACGCCTGTAATCCTAGCACTCTGGGAGGATGAGGCGGGCGGATCGCTCAAGGTCAGGAGTTCAAAACCAGCCTGAGCAAGAGCGAGACCCCGTCTCTACTAATAATAGAAAGAAATTAATTGGCAAACTAAATATATATAGAAAAAATTAGCCGGGCATGGTGGCACATGCCTGTAGTCCCAGCTACTCGAGAGGCTGAGGCAGGAGGATCGCTTGAGCCCAGGAGTTTGAGGTTGCTGTGAGCTAGGCTGACGCCACGGCACTCTAGCCCGGGCAACCCAGTGAGACTCTGTCTCAAAAAAGAAAAAAAAAAAAAAGGTTGGGGACTGCTGGTCTAGAGGGTAGAGGCTAAGGATGCTGCTAAACATCCTACAATTCACAGGAAAGCCCACCACAACAAAGAATTATCCAGCCCAAAAGGTCAATAATGATGAGTTGAAAAACCCTGCCCTAGACCATGTCCCTCATGGACAATGACCTTGTCCTGAGTGACATCTGAATCTCACCTATTATAGTTTTTGGCTCGTTGGTTGTTATTTAGTAAACATCTGAGTTTATCAATAGTTAAACAATAGAATTTTTTAAAATTTTCTTCGTTAGATAAACAAATCAAAATCATAATCTCCATTTTGGCAGAAGGAATCAAAAGAATTAATTTTTTGCATACTGTTTTACCGGTAATACTATAACAGTAACTGTATATCAAAATACATATACACAGTTGTGCACACGAATTTAATTACAAGGATGTTTGCAAATATGTATTGTTTGTAATAGTGAAAAATAGGAAATACTAATAATCTAAATATTTGACAAGAGCTTAGTTAATGAAGTTCCAGTGAGTGCATACAATGGAATACTAGACGCTATTAAAAAAATTATACTCTAGCCCAGTGGTTCTCAATCTTCAGTGCACACTGAAATTACCTGGGGTGTTTGAAAATGTACTGATGTGCCTGGGCCCACCCACAGGGAGTCTGATTTCACTGTCCCAGGGTGCAGCCTGGGCATCACAAGTGTAAGAACATCTCCAAATGATTCCTAACATCTAGCTGAGGTTAAGAACCACTGTTCTAGAAGAATGACAAAGGAAAAGCTGACTACATATGGATAAACAAACATGAAAGGTACAAAATATTATGATTCTACTATTGCCATAGAGATGGATGGATGGATGCATGGACGGCTAGATGGACAGACTGGAATAGGGGAGGTGCACAAAGGAAAAATATCAAAATCTTACCAATAATTTTTCCTCTGAATGGTGGTATTATACATGAATTTTTACTGTCTTTTTTTTTGTGTATGTTCTACAGTGAACACAATTTACTACATTAGTATTTTTTTTAAGAGGAAATTACCTTTTGGTTTAAAAAAGAATCCCTATCACCTCACCAAAGATATACAGATGGCAAGTAAGACTATGAAAAGATGCTCCACATCGTAAGTCATCAAGGAAATGCAAGTTAAGAGAATGAGATACTACTACTACTATGAGAATGGCTAAAATCCAGAACCCTGACAATACCAAATGCTGGTGAGGATGCGGACCAATAAAAACTCTCACTCATTCCAGGTGGGAATGCAAAACGGTGCAGCCACTTTGGAATACAGTTTGGCAGTTTCTTACAAAACTAGACATACTCTTACCATATGATCCAGCAATCACACTCCTTGTTATTTACTCTAAAGAACTGAAAACTTACATTCACACACAAATCTGCACACTATAAACATTAGTTCATAGCAGCTTTATTGATAACTGCCAAAACTTGGAGGCAACCAAGAGGTCACTCAACAGGTGAATGGATAAATAAACTGTGGTACATCCATACAGCAGAATACTGTTCAGCAGGCAAATAAAATGAGCTATCAAGCCATGAAAAGATGGTGGAAACTTAAATGCATACTGCTAAGTAAAAGCAGCCAATCTGAAAAGTCCACCTACTGTATGATTCCAACTATATGACATTCTGGGAAAGTCCAAACTGCGGAGACAGTGAAACAACCATGGTTGCCAAGGCTTTGAGAAGAGGAAAGAAGGGATGAATTGTGGATCACAGGAGATTTTTAGGGCAGCGAAACTATTCTGTATGATACTGTAATGGTGGATGTCATTATACATTTGTCAAAACCCACAGAACAGTGCAACATAAGAGTGAACCTAATGTAAACTGCGGACTTTAGTCAACAATAACGTGTCAGTATTGGCTCATCAATTACAGCAAATGTACCACACTCATGCAGGATGTTCACAATAAGAGAAACTGGTTTGGGGGGGGTGGGATGTAACGGGGTACAAGGAAATTCTCTGTACTTTCTGCTCAATTTTTCCATAAACCTATGTTCTAAAACATAAAGAAATTTTTTAAAATCTGTATCATACTCTTAAGACTTTATCCGAAATAATACAAAGACAAATCCAAAAAGTTCTGCATTTAACTGGAGAGAGAGCGCTTAGAACAAAAATATCCGTTGCCTATACATGTTAGACATCCAATGTAGCTTGGTGGACAAGGAATGTTACAGCTGTCCTTGCAATGAAACGGGCTGCCTACAAACAGCTGAGAGCTAGTTCTTCTTTTTTCAACAGAAAAATTCTTACCTAAATCTTGTTTCCTGCATTTGTATTTGTTATACATGGCCACCCCCAAACCATTACCTTTTGGCTAACACCAAAAACTGCTAACTTACTTTCCTCCCCGTCTAGCATTCCAGAGCAGGACACAAGGGAGAACCTGGGCGAGGGAACAAGGACGAGACAGCAGGAGGGAGAAACCAAGTGCTGGAAACAGAATCACTATCTACTCTACACCTATTTGGACATTCCAGCTTACTGCATCCACCTTTTCCAAAAGAAAATACAAGGCAAAAATCAACTTCTCTCAGATGAAAAGGGATCAACAGCAGGAAGTGATCAATAGCAAATCACGTACAGAAAAATAGGTAGGCAGAGGAAAGAAATATCTTCCCAACTCTCCTCACCTCACTCAGAGACAGGAAGAACAAGACTGAATTTGATCTCATTGTATTCTTTCTCTCATCTACTTAATAAAACCACGAACCAGTTCACTGTAGCATCTTGTTTGACCCTAAGTGTAAAAAGAATCACAATTCTAAAGCAAAATTATACTACTAGTCATAGCAAATAATGATATAAGTAATTCAAACTAATACACTAGAATCTTAAGGATTTCTAAACTAATTTAATAGGTCTCTATTTTCTTCTTTCTGTCAATACACATCTTTAATAATTTTTCTTATTACAAAAATAACACACATTCACTGTAGAAAAATAAGAATCCAAAAGTAACCTAAAATAAAATTGTCTCTGGGCCCCTCCCCCATACAGAGATAAGCACTATTAAGAATCCTTTAGACTTATCCATGTATTTTTTTGTTATTGATTATACAAAAATAAGGTGATACTATGCATATTCTTTTGGAACTAATGTGTTTTTACATTTTCAAATATTTCACCAACGTCTTCTTTATGCAATAAAGACAGACAGCGGCCAGGCACGGTGGCTCACGCCTGTAATCCTAGCACTCTGGGAGGACAAGGCGGGCGGATTGCTCAAGGTCAGGAGTTCAAGACCAGCCTGAGCAAGAGCAAGACCCCGTCTCTACTATTGATAGAAACAAATTAATTGGCCAACTAAATAGATATAGAAAAAATGAGCCGGGCATGGTGACACATGCCTGTAGTCCCAGCTACTCGGGAGGCTGAGGCAGAAGGATTGCTTGAGCCCAGGAGTGTGAGGTTGCTGTGAGCTAGGCTGATGCCACGGCACTCTAGCCCAGGCAATGGAGTTATACTCTGTCTAAAAAAAAAAAAAAAAAAAAAAAAAAGACAGACAGGGATATTTGTACTGTATTCTATGTTTACACATTCTTTTGATCATGTGAGTAACAACCCAGTATCTTTTCATTCTTGGCAACGATTCAGATTCTTTTTTTTTTTTTTACCCACTTTACAGAAAACATTTTTGGCTTTCCTGGAAATACAATTTAGAATTAAACTTGTGTCATTCTTTTCAGAACATGTAGATAAATGAGATGGGGAAAAGAAAGTGAGAGGCCACACTTCTTGTGACAAAAATAATCTGTAAATATTCAAGATGTCCATTGGTCTGCAAATAGAAAAAGACTATAGGATATTAAATTATAAACCCATTTCTAACTGGCCTCTCCCATGGGGTTAATACATCAATTAATAGACTTCATTTCTTTGTCATTCTACTTAAATTTTAAAGGTGGGATATAATCACTTTGTTATAGAATTTTCAATATCAATCTCTATAAAGTGAACAATACAAAATATAGTATATGTTGATTATAACACATTAACTGCCATGAGAGCTGTATTTAACTCACTCTAGTTTTGACGCAGGGCCATGTGAAGCACATATAAAATATTACTTGTTGATGTTCTTATTGTTACAATATTGACAATTCTAAAAACATGGATTCAATGAATAGAAAAAGTCAATAAATTTCATTTTTCTATTTATATTTACCTTTAAATTACATTTGAAGTTTTTATTCTATTTTCGTAATAAAACACTGTGTCCTCAAGGAAAAACTTCTGATTTTTTTATGTGGCAGTTGATGTGATCAAAAATAAAAATTTGTTGACTTTTTTCTCTACATCTTTTTCTATATATAAAATCAATAGTATTTTCTGTTCAAACAGTGTTCAGATGTTTTTACAGCCCATCATAATAATTCATACTGGTTATTTAAAAATTAACAGTCAGGCCAGGCATGGTGGCTCACACCTATACTCCCACCAGTTTGGGAGGCTGAAGTGGGAGGATCATTTGAGGCCAGGAGTTCAAGACCAGACTGAGCAACACAGCAAGATCATATCTATACAAAAAAATCAGAAAAATTAGCCAGGTGTCGTGGCGCATGCCTATAGTCCCAGCTACCTGGGAGGCTGATGCAAGAGGATTGCTTGAGTCCAGGAATTTGAAGCTGCAGTGAGCTATGATGATACCACTGCACTCCAGTTTGGGCAACAAACCAAGACTCTACCTTGAATAAATAAATAAATAAAATAAAAATTAACAGTCAAAAGCTAATCAAGTATCTCCATAGATTATTTTTCATGGAAAAGAAGCAAAACAAAACTTAAAAAAGATACTACAGGTAAAATATCCTGAAATTGTCAGATATGGAAAGAGCCACAGGACGTGTTTGTGGATGACAACACCATCCTTCCTTCTCTCACATCATCTTTCTTTGAAAACCAGTCTTTAAAAATATTTCATCAAAGCACAATTCATTTTGCTTATATAAAGCAGGGAAGGAACCTCTCACCAATTCTGTAGCTCAGCAGACACTGTCATCAACATGTGCAAAGTAAGTTTCACAAACATGGGAAATAAAAATATATTACCTCAATTTACTTTCACAACACTGAGAAATTCTTAATGTACTGACTATATATCATAAGTGCATTTTAAAGGCAATAAAATCCTGTTCATTTATGCAGGATTTCTCATGTACCTAGTATGTAAGAGGTACGATGCCAACTGTTGTATTACGGGGTGATCAACCTCCTTCCATTCTACCAAGAGAAACTGGCATTAAACACATAATTATAAAATTAATTATTGAACTATAATTGAGATGACTTGTAAGTATAGGATAACAGGAAAGTTGTGCCCTTAAAGCAGAAAAATAGTGTCAATTAAAGTCTGCACACAGTGTACTATAACTGAACAAATTCTAGTTTCCAAATTATTACATTTTTAATTTTTAAAAGAAGCTTCCTTTTGTGTAAAACTGACCTCTCTTTTGACTTTCCAAAGCCACATGCAAATAAACACACAAATATAGAAAAAAATAGACCTTCCAGTCACAATAAGAGAATTTAAATATGACTTCCTTTTCAAAATCAACAGCTCAAAAAAACAGGGCATTCAGGCAATCTGGACCTACCCTAGATTCCAACAAAGCTATCAAATACTATTGGTTTTTTTAAAAAATTCATTACCATAAAAAAATACTAAAAAGCATTTATGTCTATGTTTATAGCCTTGGAATAAATCACACATAATTAAATATAATATCACATTTAAGATCAACTGTTCATATGTGCACATACAGACAAAACATGGAAATATAAAGACCAAAGTATTTCCACAGAATTCACAGAAGTGCTCACATAATATATATAAACACAGAAGTCCCTCTAACATTGAAAGAGATCTTTGCAGAGCTTCCCAGGTATGAAATCTGTAATCACCGTAACACATTAATTGCCTACAGGGAAGGAAGACCACCAACAGTGTCCTCAACAGAAAGGCACATTAGGCAAAACTCACCTTTGGTATTTATTATTCTTCACTCTTCCTCCCTTTCCGAAACCTTTTCCTACCTCTGCCCTTTCTTTCTTATCTCTCCTTTGACCATCAAAAAATGATCCATGTCACAAAAGAAATACATAAAATTCCAATGAATATTTAAAAGCTACATTGCTTCATAATAAAGTTTTGAGGTACAAAAGCAGCATCCAAGGTTAAAACCTGTGAGTTTTCGATAATCATTTTGGAAGACTATTTTAGAAGGATATGATGCAAGAGAAAAATGTAAACAGTTGAGTACGTGAAAAGCTATCTTGTCTAACAAGGATACACCACCTCACTAGGATGGCTACTATCAAAATAAAAAGCAACAGAAAATAATAAGTGTTGGGGAGGATGTGGAGAAAATGGAACTCTTGCGTAATGTTAAACTGGTGCAGCCACTGTGGAAAAATGCATGGCATTTCCTCACAAAACTAAAAATAGAATTACCATAGGATCCGGCAATTCTGCTTCTGGGTATAGACACAAAAGTTTGAAACAGGATTCCAAAGACACAGTTGCACACCCATGTTCATAGCAGCACATTTCACAACAGCCAAAAGATGTGCTTTGCAACCCAAGTATCCATCAACAGATGAGTGGATAAACAAAAGGTGGTCTATACATGCAAGGGAATATTAGTCAGCTTTAAAAACGAAGGAGATTTTGGCACATGCTATTAGCACAACATGGATGGACCTTGAGGACATTATGCTAGGTTAAAGAAGCCAGTTACAAAAAGACAAATACTGTATGATTCCACTGATGTGAGGTACCTAAACAGCCAAAGGCTGGGGAGATGAAGAAATGGAGTTAGTGTTTGATGGGTACAGAGTCTCCAGTTCTGCATGATGAAGAGAGATGAGGAGAGTGGCCACACAACAATGTGAACATACTTTACTGACCTATACACTTAAAATGGTTAAGACGGTAAATGGTATGTTACGAGCATTTTATCACAATTTTTTTTTTCTTTTCTTTTTTTTTTGAGACAGAGTCTCTCCCTGTTGCCTCGGATACAGTGCAGCGGCATCTTCATAGCTCACTGTAGCCTCCAACTCCTGGGCCCAAGTGATCCTCCTGCCTCAGCCTCCTGAGTAGCTGGGACTACAGGCACATGCCACAATGCTCAGGTAATTTTTCTATTTTTAGTAGAGACAAGGTCTCATTCTTGCTGAAGCTGGTTTGGAAGTCCTGAGCTCAAGCGATCCTCCCACCTCAGCCTCCCAGAGTGCTAGGATTACAGGCATGAGCCACCACGCTTGGCCTTTATCACAATTTTTTTAAAAAGTTATCCTGTCTAAAAATCAAATAATTCAACTGAAAGCAACTTTATGTTACTCTGAGCCTACTAAGTTAGTCACAGTGAAACTGATATCCTTGTATACAATTACTGGATTAATTGTAAACAGGTGCAATCTTTTTCAGAAAGGCAAAAGACATAGGCAAAAAAATTTCAATACTGTAAGTCTAGCCTAAGGAATTAATTCTGGTTTAATGAAAAAAGGGTAAATTCATCAGTGATATTCTGTAAACACTTTTTAAAAACTGAACCATCTTAAATGACAAAAAATAGGGAAATGATTAAAGAAGTTATGATGCATCATTACCTGTAAAGAATAATTGTGAATTCTAATTATGAAAATTACAGAAATATACTGTTTTGAACACAATTCAATGTTAGAAATCCAAACATTAATCTGCATATACACTACAAATGTGATCATACAAAAATATATACTATCTGAATGCTAGAATGTCATATACAAAAAAGCAAATGATGTCCTTAACATACTGGGGATAGCAGTGATTTTTCCTCCCTATTTTAAAAATGCATTTATTTTAATGTCGTGGTTATACTTTATAAAACAACAGCAAAAAGGGTGGCGAAGATGAAAATAGATTAGTTTAAATGAAATTAAAGCATAAAATGAAGGCAAGAGTGGAGTGTTTATCTAAACTAAACTTACAAACTTAACCTCCTCCAACCTACTTGCTTCTACCAATACTGAACTTTCCCTAATTTCTTAATCTCAATCTTAGTCTCTCAATGCCAGGTCTTCACAAACATGGTTCCCTCTGTTTAGAACACGCTCCCTCTTCTTTTTCACTTCAGGACTCAGCTGGAATAAGATTTCCTCAAGGTGGTCTTCCAACCTCCCTGAGGACAGGGGTTCCCTTGCTCCTGCAGATTCCCTGAATGTCTTTTTGTATTAATAATACTGTGCTACTTGTTTAATATTTCTCTTCCCCACTAGCTCTATGCTCTACAAGGCCAAAACTCATGTCTGTCTTGTTCTTGGATGTAACCCCAAAGACCAACACAGTAGCAATATACATGTAAGGGCTTATTAAGTAGCTGTTTATACAAAAATTAGAACATAATTATTATTCAAAATTATAATTCTCTCCCTTAAAGTGTATTATAAAATCAAAGATTCAAACACTATGACTCTTAAAATATTATATGAAATTAATTTATAGTATCATGTCTCAAAGTTGTCTAACTTCGAATTTCCTATCTTTTGCAATATTCCAAGTTAATTTTCTAGCTTTCACTATACCTTGCTATTATTAAACTTTTAACAGTCATAACTATAGATGGTAAGTATCCTGACATTTCATATTAAAATCTAATATGACCCATAAATCTCTAAAACCTAATGAGAATCAGTCTTGATATGTTCATTTATTCTATTTTTGGCTAAAGAAAATTTATCAGGACAAAGAGGCACCAGGTTAAGAGAACAGCTAATCTTTAGTGAAGCAATCTCAATTTATACGTGAATAGATGCAGCTGTTTTATTGCTATAAAACAATTAAAAATCCTGCTATTCCTTGTACCTTCACAGTATTTGTTCAGTAGCACCTTGGGATTTTGTCGACAGAATTCAAAATAGGAATTCTGCTAGAAGGAATGTCTTTGATAAAAGCCAAATGTTGTCTCTTTTCAAGGTCATCTCACATTCTACAAAATATTTCACTGCTATTTTTCTCAAGCCTTTGTAATAAAAGTAAAACAGAAACTAGTAAAGCAGAACAATAAATTCTGTACTTATGCAAGAGATTTGAATCCTATTTCAATTAAAGAAGAAATGGGAAGTTTTTCTATTAAAGAGCTAAATAAGGAAATCTACAGATCACCAAGAAGTCTTCCTTTCTCTTCCAGGCAAGCTCCCTGACAGAATGCCCCCAAACCAGTCACACCTGTTAGGTCGGATCCCATTTGAGGAACCCTCAGACATCCCTCATCTGCGGGATAATCTATAAGAGAACTTGTTTGTGGTCTCTAACAACACCGACACCATGAAAGATAAAGAAAATCTGGGGAACTATTTCAGAGTAGAGGAGATTAAAGAGACTTCACTAAATGCAGTGTACGAATAACACTCCTGTACTGAAGGGTCCTGTACTGAAGGAGCAAAATGCTATAACGGACATCGTTGGGGAAACTGTCAACATTGGAATCATATATTAGACAAGCCTGATTTATCTGCGTGACCATTTTACTGTGGTTACACAAGAGAATGGCCTTGTTTTTCAGAACTACACACTGAAATACACATGAATAAAGGAACATGATCTATGCAACCTACTCTCAAATGGTTCAAAATTAAATGATACTTTTTTAAAAATACATTTTCAGAAATAAAACTTAAAAATAAAGAAGTGATCCTACTGAAAATAAGTCGGACTGGTTGGCAAGGAGGTATTAACAGACATCAAAATTTCACCTCTTGATAAGAGACTCACACTAAAGAAAGAAAGAAAAAAATTGAAGGAGGAAATCTTTGTGGATCTAGACATTATTTTCCAACAAAATGCAGCTCAACACTGAGCTAGAAAAGCACATCTTTTCAGTTATTACAGAATAAAATCTCTGGTGTCTACCAAATTTTCACACCACATTTTAGGAGAAAAGAGTAATGACTCTGTTTTGGTAATAATGCAAAAGAAACATTTTAAAGTACCTTTTGTTTATTTAAGTGCGGAGATACTTCTAAGGAATCATTTGGGAACCAAACTCCTTTTAACAAAGTCGGTTTGGGTACCCAGAAAGCAGGGATGACGTTTTTCTCGTGTTCTGTGCAAAGTTTCCCTTATATATGGGTACATTATATATACCTACAGGTACCCATAGAGGCACAAAGTTCCTCTAAAGGTCTAAGACTGATTTTTAAAAATCACAATGGCTCTATTAACTAATTCCATGTGTGGCAACCTGGATAAGACCATGTACAAGCTCCATGGCAATGAAAAGCACCTTCCCTTATCCAAAGGAAAGACTCTAATAGCATTAAAGATTTCCCCGTAGGAGTAAGGAAATCCTCTTTCACATAGCTTCTAGGCTAATTCTACCACCAGAAACATTTTTTATTATAAGGAAGGCCAATTAAATACATTGTAGTGCTGATATTATAGTGGTCTGAATACTTAGCATGGAAACTTATGTCAAAGCAACAAATTCAAGCAGGTTTGAAAATTAAATTCAAATTCTGTTGTACCAAAATTGTCACAAGTAAACAAGTTCACAATGCTTTTCTAACCCTGGTAAAACCTAGTTCCTCCTTTCCTAATGCAGAACATCCACAAGTCACCTACATCTACGTATCACAGAAAGACAGTAACATAAAATTATTACCTAAGAAAAATACACAAGACCAACTATTGTAATTTACATACAAACTTAATACACGTGTATATGTTTGCTTTTACAAATCTCTTTTAAGTTACAATCAAGCAAACATTCTCCCTTATCATGCGTCTATCAGAACATAACAAGTTTAGCTAGTGAAGAGATTAAACATGGTGCTTTACTATACGGTGTCAAAACCTTTACTAACAGATCCTATAAATCCCATTTCTATTCCATTCTTCTAAAATCTGAAACAAGCAATTGTATTTTTTAAAAAGCCACTGTGACTCCAAATGCCCTACAATATAAATGTTAATGAATATCTATCAGTATCCGACCACAATCTTTTTACATTTTATCGTTTAAAGTTTAACACCTGAATGCTACAAATAAATTTGTGAGAGGGAGATCAAACTGGTGCCACTTGAGGGTACCTGGGCAATGACAGGGGATGTCAGTTTCTGCGTTCTGGGGGAAAAGACAGCACTCCACTACCACCAGCCTGCACAAGGGCCACCCTCTCTCAGTGTGACAGATAACCCGCAGGAGAAGCTTTCACTTTCATTTGACCTTCTACCTTCTGGGCCACAACCATAGACTATACATACACTATACAAACATATACTACATTTCTGTTCTAAAAAACAAAAACAAAACTGATTCATGGCTCAATACCTAAAGTAAGAGTGCGAGACCGGGGTAAGGGTCGGGAACGGGGAAGATGTTTCCACTGCATTCCTGACCTTTCCAACCTACAGCTTTAAAGAGAAGCTAAAAAGAATTACTTTCAGTTACCTTGTCTGGCTCCAAAAAAGGAAAAAAGAAGGCAATACCAAAATGCTATTTTAGATCAATTTTGAGGAGGAATGACAGAGGCATGGAAATTTTTAATACCAATTTCACACTCCAGGAAATGAAGAGACACCTATACCATGGCATCCACCATATACACTGACAGGCTCAAATTCCCTGAGTAGAAGACGTTTAATGCAAACAATGATAACGTACAGCTGTCCAGACACTACTGAAAAACTGGATGTTAATTACGTGTAAATTTACTCATTACAGACCACATAACAAATATCTCTTACTAAGTTGTGCTTTCCTCTATGTCTTTTGATAAATGAGAAATATTAAAAGTCATACACACATTTCCATATAGAAATCCACTTTCAGAGAAGTTAATGTAAAAGAGATACAGACGTTTTCCCAACCAGAACATCAGTTCTAACAACACAGATTCAAGAAAAGAACTGTAAAAGTCAAACTCTTTTTTCTGAAATGAATAAACGAGAAAATAAGATGAATATTCAAGAATATTAATTTGAAATACATATTCCTCTCTGAACTCTGGTTGACTGGAGAAAAAGCAGAATGAACCAGAAAACATGTGTCTGCATTTGGAACAATGGTACCTCCGAAATTCCAACTCAGACCAAAGTCAGTAGGCCTGCAAACCCTGAAAACTGTGTGTGTTTTCTTAATTGAGCATACCTTGTAACCAATAGGGGCATACCTCATTTTATCCGATAGATGTGTTCCTATAAGGCAAAATTGGGAATGAAAATGTTCTCACTTACTTAATGGTAAATTTTAGAACTAGAAGGCTTCCAGATGATCTAGTCCAGTCCCCACATTTACAAATGAGTGGGGGGGGGGTCGTTAGGAGGTTAAGGAGGTCAAGCCACTTGCCAAACATAACATGGCTAGTTAACAACGCCAGCATCCCAACCCAGGGCTCTGAGACTCTGGGAACTTAAAGAGGATTGCCACTGGAAAACTTACTGCTCTCAGAATAGAATTTTAAAGAATTTTCTTAAGAATGAAGTATCTTTAAACTATTATTTAAAAAGTCATTTGGAGCACACTGGTTTGTACTGTACTAAAAATTTTTAATTGAAGTTGATTTACATATAAAATTTACATTATGTAATATATTGTACATCTAAAAGAAAACTTTTAATGACAAACCTAAAAAAACTAGGTAAATAATGTAGCTTTTGAAGAATATTAAAATAGTAGATATATAATCTGAAATTTTAGGATTTAACTACCTAAAGTAATTTAGAAGCTTTATTAAGCCTATACTACTATAGTTATTTACATTTATGCAAAAAATTTAAATAACTTTTAATAAAAGGAAACCAGGTTTTCACAGAAAATGTTCTGTTTAATCACAAATCAATTTCTTTTATAGACAGAGGTGGGAGGGGAAAGCAAGACAAACAGAGAATCAAACAGACAAAATGTAAATACTTGGTAAATTTGGGCAAAAGGTATGTGGGAATTTTGGGTACTACTTTTATAACTTTTCTTAAGTTTGAAAAAAATATCAAAAGAAGTGGATATAAAACAATGTAAACCATCTCCCAAAAAGAGTTTAGAAGAATTTAAAATACTGAATATATTCTATGAGAAATACTATATTAAATTCATATTTAATGTCCCATAGTATCAAACTAAAAATTACTCTTCTGTACAAGGGGTCAAACGAAGATAAATTAGCTAACAGCACAGTATATTCCGTTTTAAATAGTATTAATACAATAAAGTGCATTAAATTAAGAAATCAATCGCATAAATTTTCTGAGAAGTGAGTTTTGCTGGCACCCCGTGCCGCTCTGCAGGTCACACTGGGAGCTTCTCAGCAGGGACTCTGGGGCACTCCAAGCAGCCCTGTTCACTAAAAACCAGCCAGTCCCCCCAGTAACTGTCAAGCACAGAGTCACCACATATTTCCAAATGCCTCTCTCCCCACATTAAGAATTGCTGATAATATATTCATTTTGAGAATGCGTGACATTTAAAACTTTATATTCCAAAATTTAAATTTATCAAACATAAATGAGTCTGAATACAACAAAAGAATACTTGTTACACTTTAAAAGGGGATTTCTTTCGACATTCCACTAAATGACATTAAACACTTCCAAACAATTCCATTAAATACTTGTATTTAAAATACAATCCAACAACTCCGTCTTACCTTTAACTTCTACCCAATATCTGAAGTGCACAGCTATTCCATAAAACAGGATATCTATCTAGATACACTACTGTCCTTGAGAGAAGTTTGAGCCAATACTTAGGGCAAGTCTTCTGTTACTTGCAGCATAATTTTTCTATTTAATAAGACTCAGAAGAATCCCTATACTAGCACTGAGGGATTCTGCAATCTATTCAATTATTTATAACATTATCTGCTCTAACAAATGTTAAAACAAATTGTTCTTCACTTCAACATGAACTCTTAGTACACTGCGGAACCAAGATCTTTACTCCTGTTCTATCACAAAACCACAGATATGCTATGTCTCAAATTATTCACTGCCACCACTTTCCTTCAGGTCAATGAGAAATGTTTCGTATCCTGAAGTGACCTCAAAAAACTCATTCCATGATTTAGGCCAAAGGGCAGAATCAAACACTCAAACACAATAGACCACTCCTGGATTGCCTAGTCAGGAGAAGAGAACCCAAGTAAAAAAAAAAATCTCTAGGAAACATGTCATCTAATTAGTTACAGAGCAAAACTTTCCTGCTGAAAATGAAATAAAATACAGAAGATTAAAATAGATTAAACAAGCTTTTTCTTTTTTTTACCTTAAAACTTTGGAAGAGAAAATTAAGTAGTATCCTAATCACTTCTCTTTGTTTTATGGTGCTTTTTTGGCTTCTTTTTTTTTTAAACTGTCCACCAAAATATTCATTATTTTCTATGACAATGTCTTTTACACAAACTTCTCATGTAATAATCTCCATTAAAGATCTAAGAGATCCATTTCAAATTACAGCCATAGCTTAACAACTTTATTTCATCCTTGGCACTGTCTGAGAAAACAAAATGGGAAAAACTGAAAAATGTTAATTAAACATTGCAAAATATGTAAATACAGAAAAACAAGAACAATTTAGTACTAAAACTCAAAAGGGTTTTTGTGAATTGTCATAAAGCTAACAATCCACAATGAAATGCACATCATAGCAGCATCATAGAATGCGTTTTCCACAAAATATTCAGCCTAAGAATTTGACAGAATGTGTATCAGCCAGAATAAAAGCTGAAGAGCATCACAAAGCATTTAACACTTTCTGTAGGCCTTACAGTTATGTAGGGGGCATTGCAACCACTGTGCCCAGAGTGCAGGGCGTGTGGAGACACTGACCCACCCACACCCCCCCGCCCCCCGGCTGCCAGGGCAGCTGGGCACGTGCGGCAGCCTGGCCTGAGGTTTCGGAGCCAACTGCCTCCAAGCCCCAAACAGCTTTATCAGTTTATCCCATGTGCTGTACAACTCTTACCATGTTCTCGCGTCTCACGACACGGAAATGGCTAAGAAATACTGCATACATAAATCCACCCAGATATAATCTTTCTTTTAATCTCTAGAGAAGTATTGAAAAAAAAAATGTTAGTTAACCCATCATTCTCACCCAAATCTAAGTTTGGAAATCCTATCTTAACTTTAATGACATATATTCCTATTTTTTAACCTGTACCATGCTTCCATAAATTTTTTTTTTCAAAAACAGGAACTCTGATATACTCAGGTCTCACTTTTTGGAAGACTTACAACCCCTTAGAAACTGCAGCACAAGGTGAATTGCTGTAATACTCCCTAACCTCTCATCATAGTGGTCTACTCAACAATTTCTTTTGCTAGAGAAAACCATCAACTTGGCAAAAAAAAAAAAAAAAAGAAATATAACTCAGTCTGATGCAAAGGAATCTTGAAGTGAAAACTAAGAACAAATCTAGAAAACGCAAATACTGCCTGCGTAACCAATTCTTTAAATTTACATCTAACAAACCTGTATTTGTCAGAGTGATTTTCCAGAATGAAATCTTACTGAGTTGCTCCCCTCATTTAAATCCTCTAATAGCTCCATAAGCACTACAGGATCAGGTGTAAACGACCTGGACCCTGATTTCACCTCCAGCTTTACCATCTCCCTTCCCATCGCTGGACTCGAGGGTTCAACTCCTCAGCAACACCTGCATGGAGTCACACCTTCATGCCTTTCTCACATTCCATGCGCCGCCAACCTGGAGTGCTTTATCCTGAGCCACACTCTGCACAAACACACACTCTTCTCGTGAGAACGGCTCAAATTTCACTTAAAAATAATGCTGGAAGAGTTACCACATACTAAGGACATTACTTAAGAACACCCAAAGCTGTGCAATATTTATTTAGCACCTATTAAGTGCCAGGAACAGTGTTTGGCACTCGGAATAAAATAGTCTTTTTGTCATCAAGGAGCATACAGATTAGAGAAAGATACAAGCAAATAAACAGATGATTTGAATACAGTTGGTGGGTCCTAGAATGAGGCAGGCAGAGTGCTATGGAGAAGGAGCGCACGGGGCTCACCTCGCAAGTGAAGTGTGGTGTGGGTGACAGACAGCAGCTCTAGGAACTAGGGAACTAAGCAGAAACTGATTTTTAAAAAAGAACCTTAAATGTGAAGTAAGGAGTTTGGACTTTGTTCTAATACCAGTCGTTAGACCTCAAAGGACATTGTTCATTCTTTGCAGCTCCCCCTTCTCACAACAAACACATAGAAATAACAAAAACAAATCTCTAAAATGACCTAGCTATGCCCCAAAGCACGTTAAACATCTCTATGGATCAGAAATCTAACAGGAACACAAAGTGTGAACCAAGCTGAAGCCACAATGTCAGCTGGACTCTGGGCCTCGGAGCAGGAAAAAGCAGCAGGAAGTTTCATCCTATGGGGTAACTGCAAAATAAAAGTGACCCCTATGAAGCAGGGTCAGTAGCCAGGCTCTCTGCTTAAAACCAGAAACTGGGCGACACTCTTCCTTGATTATGAGACTAGACTGGAAAGGTTTCTGCTAACTGTGCTGAGGCTACAGCTTATAGAAGTTGCTGACCTAATGCCAGCTGACTCAGTGACTGGATCTGTGATGTCCCCAACATCACCATGGGGCAGGGCCTCTGATCCACTAACACAGACCTGATTCTGATCTGGGAACACCAAAGCCAGGCAGAGACAACTACAAATCTGCTAGACCAGCAGGGGGAAAAATTACAAAAAGAAACAGAAAGGGAGACATATGACAAAGAAAAAAAAAATTCATCAGAATGTGTGTGCAAAATTATAGAACATGATGAAAACACCACCAATATCAACAATCACAACATAAATTCACTGCAGACAAAATTATAAAATTATCAGGCCAGGCATGGTGGCTCACCCCTGTAATCCTAGCACTCTGGGAGGCCGAGGCAGGAGGATCACTCAAGGTCAGGAGTTGGAAACCAGCCTGAGCAAGAGCAAGACCCCGTCTCTACTTAAAATAGAAAGAAATTAATTGGCCAACTAAAAATATATAGAGAAAAAATTAGCCGGGCATGGTGGCACATGCCTGTAGTCCCAACTACTCGGGAGGCTGAGGCAGGAGGATTGCTTGAGCCCAGGAGTCTGAGGTTGCTGTGAGCTTGGCTGACGCCATGGCACTCTAGCGCAAATGAAAGAGCGAGACTCTGTCTCAAAAAAATAAAAAAATTATAAAATTATCAGGCAATCTGAAAAAGACTTTAAAGCATGTAAAATATCCATAAAGAGATAAAGGAATAACAAAAGAGCAAAATAATTGTTTTAGGCAGAAATGGAAAAGAATTAGTGGATATAAAGAACCAATTAAAAATCTTGCAAATAAAATATAACCATTGTAACATAAATACACAAAATGTTATGTGGTTCAGATACTGTTAGCTGCCTAACAAGTTGTTCCTCCCCCTGCCTTCATCCTCATAGGACTCCGGTGTTTTTCAGGGACAGCAGTACACAAGACACTGTGTCAAACGCTGAGATTCAAAAACAAAGACACAGGGTACCTATCCTTAAAAAACTTGCCTCCGTAACAGTGATGCTTACAGAACCCTAAAATTGCAAAGTAGAAGAAAATTTAGTTGATTTTCCAGAAATGTAAGCATTTTTTAAGTTGAACTGCTTGCCATTTCTCTTTTAATTTTCATTAACTCGTTACCATCTCCACTAGAGTTAGCACTTTACATTAAATATTCTCACAAAATTTCATATGAATGGGGCTGAAATAACAAAAGCTGTTTCTTTCTTAATCTGTATTTGAATTCACCTAGCAACTATCCTTGTTTATTCCAAGTACACCACTCAAAAGGCACAACACGGGAAAGTCTGAAATCAAAGACCATTTCTTACAATATTATTCTTAGTAGAAAGCCCTCAAAGGGTTCACAGTAACAACAGCTTCATTTTCATTTATCAACTGTCTAGTTATTTGAATTGATGATGAGAAAGCCGCCCTGTTTCATATTATGGTAAATACATCAATATCAACACATTCAAAAAATTAAACTCTCTAACATTATCTCCCAATGAGGAAATGCTCACTCTGACTGTAATCAGAAAATCTGTACTTCAAAACTTCCATAGGATCCCAATTAGGGGAAAATCTCAATTTCTTCCTCACCCTCTAAAAAAGAAACAGTTAACACAAAATAGTAAAATCCCGTTCTTTTTTTCACAAGCAGAAGTGGACAAGAACAGAAAATATTACATATACTATCCCCTCATGACTGGGAAGATAAAATCTGTATCAAATTTGGTTAACTCCCGGATATCCTAGGTTCTTTGTCTTATGTCTCTATCAAAGACATTGATAGAGAGATTGGGGTTTTTTCGTTAAATATAATACTAACCCATGTTACCCAATGACTTAATTTCACACAATAAAACCTCTGCTAATTACATTCAACTGCAATGTTCCCCATTCATATTTCTGGAGTCGTTCTCCAATGGCTACTCAACAAAAAATTTCAGACACTAGAACTAAATCAGCCAAGGAGCTAATGACCCAGATTTCCTCGTCCCACGTAACTTCTTAGAACAAATCAAACATCAAAAAGTGTCTCCCTCCTTGTTTTAACACAGACAAGCGTACAGTATTGGGTGGAACCAGATTATTCAGTCTCTGAGAAGTAACATAATTCCAATTTGCCCAAAAACACATTTTTTTCTTTTTTTTAAAGTACAATACTGTAAACGCTCCTGAGACGGCTGAAATGAAACAGAGAAGCACACTTACTCATGACTGGAACTGTCTCTGTATGTTGTCCCAATCAGATATCAAACCAAAATCTGCTGTCCAAGTTTTCTCAGAGGAATACATGTCCTAGTCAGGAAACAAAAAGAAAGAAATGGTATTTTCTAAAGGTTGATATTTAAAATAAAGTTCTCTAAAAGGAAATGAAGAAAATCATTTTGTTTCAAAAATTTTCCATTTCCAGAAGAACCCTTGTCATCATCTACTGAATGTAAACAATTACCAATCTTTAGAATATGATGACTTAATTCACATTCTCCTTACTCTGAAACAAGTTACTTTTAAAAAGTAAATAATATGTACAAAGTAATTACCACAGAGAAACTTCTTAACAGGTGTTCTTTGTCTTTAGTACTAAAAACGTATTCCTTCCCAAGTCCCAGCTAAATAAATCACAGAAAGAGAGCACTCGGTCTAGAGTAAACACAGCACACATCACACCTGCTATGTCTATTTTGACTGCATATAAATGATTTATATAAGCCATCAAATAAAGATCACTGAAGTTATTGCTATAGGCTTTCTCTCATCATGAACATTTTCCTTATTTATAGAAGTAACGTGGGTTCATTATTAAAACAAAGAAAAAGAAAAATAGGAAGAGCAGCAAAATAGAAAAATTCTCTCACAACACAATACCCCTACATCTACCCAATCATTTGGAACATGTTTCCTTTCATGACTTTTCTGATTTGTATTTGAATAAAAATATACTTGATAAATACTACATATAAAATTTTGTACTTCGTTCTTTTCACTTAAGAGTATAACACAAAACATCACCTTGTGTTAGTATTAACACAAACTCAACCCTTTGCTAAGATTTACATTATAAATCCTCCTCTCTCTAATTAGTATTAGGCATAAATACTAATGCTATATTTAAACATAACCAGGGATATACAATGCCTGCCTAAATCTAATATATAAAATTCCACAGATAAGATCAGATTTGATACAAAATGCACATTTGTGCTACCTCTTAAGTAGTTTCCTTCATAAACTGATAAGCTACTTCTTACAGTAAGTGATGCTTATTTTCTAAATCAATTTAGAAAACAGGCTGGACACGGTGACTCACACCTGTAATCCTAGCACTCTGGGAGGCCCAGGCTGGAGAATCGCGTGAGCTCAGGAGTTCCAGACCAGCCTGAGCAAGAGTGAGACCCTGTTTCTACTAAAAACATAAAAAATTAGCCAGGCGTGGTGGCACATACCTATTGCCCCAGCTACCTGGGATCGCTTGAGCCCAGGAGTTTGAGGTTGCTGTGAACTAGGATGATGCCACAGCACTCTAGCCCAGGCGACAGAGTGAGACTGTCTCAAAATAATAATAATAATTTAGAAAATAGTCTAATACGAAGGACCTCTGCTTTAGAATCAAAGTTAGGGTAATACTTCTTGAAGAAATAAAGCTTGCCACATCTATATGCTTCAGTCATGTCATGTAATATACGTAAGAAGTATACATTGACAAAACGAAAAAAGATTGCATCAGCATTCCCATGCACGGCTCACGCACTGTAATTAGCAACAGCATATAATCATAGTGCTGCCATGTAATCACCTGACCCCCGTCCAACATGCATTCTTCTTTTCTTCTTTATCTGTGCACTAGTAAACGATTTCCATTTCCAGATAATCCAATTATCCCAAGGAAATGGGAAGCTGTATGGAAACTCTACAACAACATACAACCCCCGTGTCAGTTTTAGATGAAAGTTTCTCACAATAAATGCACTTTCTTGACGGTGCTTGACTGAGTCTATTAGATTTGTTTTCCCTCCTAGGAAACACTCTGAGGTGGAACATGTTAACCTGGAGCATGCCGAATGCTAACAAGCAAAGGCAGTCCCCGCGTTACAAATACACAAAGGAGATTAAAGGGGCACAGGAATCCACTTAAATTTATACCTGTAGAGTCTAGTCTCTTTGGCCAGGGACTTTTCTCCTTGTTCATGTTTACATCAAAAAATTCTATCTTAAATTTATAATTCCTAAATGGTAATAACAAAGTGCCTTGTACTACACAGCACCCCCCTCCTGCCTATAACCATGAAGAGCCAAATAAACACTTATTCAAGGATTTAAGTTCTTAAGACATCAAGAGTTTTCTCAGCACTAAAAATAGTAGCCTCAAAGACACCAGGATAACAAAACTTATAAACACTGGATTTACAACCTTACCGTCTGAGGAAATAAATGTACACAAGTTTTATAGTTTACAAAACTATATAGTTTAATGCATATGTTGGATGGAATTAACGTAAAATATCATGGAGTAGCTCTTAGAAACATATTTATAAATGACATCACTGAAGTCACATGTTCAAGATTTTTTGCACTAATCACAGCTTTAGTAAGTCTATCTTCCCATTTACTTTCAAAGTAGGTAGTCTACCAAGTCTTTTAAGCAACAAGGCAGTTCAGGAGCACACAATATAAAATGTTTAGATTCCCTTTCTCCTTCCCTAAATGCTACCCTTCCCACTGGACTTACAAAAGAGAAAGAAGAAAAACCTCACTTCCTGTTTTTCCGCACCATCCAAAAGAGGAAAAGTAATTTGTTTTAAACTCACAATTTCACATGCAAGGTATATTGGGATATTTCTGCAAATTTTGGCCTTTAATCTCATTGTCCAGGCACTTAGAGTTTGGGGGTGTGGCCATATGACTTGCTTGAAAGTGGGCAGAGAGGATGCTGGTCCTAACTGGAGGCTTGAAGAGCACCAAGTCGGCCTTCCCTTGTGCTCCTACGCTGTACCATGAGGACGCATGCCCCGGTAGTGCTGGACAAGAACAAGCAGATCGCGGGCACACAGCTGAAGCCAAACCCAGCAGAGACTGCAGACCTGTGAGCTAGAAAACAAGTCTGTTGCTACCCGCCACTGAACATTTGCAGTTGTTACACAGCATTATTTCAGCCAAAGATGACTAATACAGAGTGTACAGATATTAACTTTAAATGTAAATTAACTAAATTTTCAAGTTAAAAAGACCATATTTTTAAAAATATAGCCTTATGCTAATCATAAGAAACATACCTAAATCACCAGAATACAGAAAGGCAGGAAATAAAAGCATTAAAAATGTATATCAGGCAAATACTAACAAAAGAGGGACATGTGGCTACAAAAACTCTTTCATATGCGTGCTAGGATATATATTGAAAATGTTCATAGCAACGCTGTTTATAATAGCAAAAACTGGAATTTCCATCAGTAAAAGGATAATTATGTCATCTTTATACAAACAAGTATTATAGAGCACTGAAATGAATGAAACATGATCTCACAAATATTATTGATATATATTTATATTTATTCTACATACTGTACACATATATAAATGTATATACACACACATAATACCATTTATGTAATGTTCCAAAATATGTGAAGTTAATCCTATGTTAAGGGATGCGATGTACCATATATGTACATATATATATATACTATATGTGACGTACTATAAAAAAAAAAGCAAAGGAATGCTAGACCCCACGCTGAAGCCGATGGTTTCCTCAAGCTAGCAGTAGGATAGGGGTAGGGAGAGGCACTCCAGGAGGGTATCGGTAATGTTTTATCACTTAAACTGAGGGAGGGAATGGGATGGACACATTATGTTAATCTTTTTAACATATTACATAGTCTTTTGTATGACTATAATAGTTTACAGTATCTTAATACGAAAAAGCAAAATTTTTCCAACAAAATTCAGAAAGGAAGTGATTATAAATAAAAGTAACATAAATATATGTAACCACATGTATAAAGGAGTTAAATGCACTTATAATCGTTAGGCTGTAATTAAGAGGCAGAAACAGTACAGTGACTCATTTATTCATTAAAAGTAAAAGACAAATACAAGTGATAGTAGGCTCCAGCACAAATTGCAAGACAGCTTTTATGTGAAAAGATGGATGATTATACATTATCTACACGCAGAAGCAGCTGGCTACCCAAAGATTGTATCATTTGTGCTGTCTGACCACTGAAGCTTCTGGTCTCACCTTCACAGTTGTATAATCCCAGCTCATTTTCTCATAGAAATTCCTAGATGCTGTTTTTCTAAATTGCTTTTTGTTGAACTGTCATACACCTCAAAAAAAGCTGAAGAAAATTTCCTTCATTGATGTATAATTTGCAACAGCAAAAAAAATTATAAGCAACTCAAATGTCCAATAATAAGGGATTGACTCAATGAATTGTTAATTTACATGTAATGGACTCTCATGCATCCATTAGATATGGCTCAAAGAAATTTAACAAAAATGAATGAACACTCCGCAATGTGCTTTATGCAACTTTCTCACCGAGTCAGCAAGAAAGAAGTATCAGAAATGATGCCTCAACCAACTTGCATTTATTTTCTCAGAGGTTTATGAACCAATACTTAAGTAATTAATGTTCAGTTTTTAAATTTAAAACAGATAATATAAAAACTTACCATTCATTCAATAAACATTTTACTGAGCAACTACTGTGAGCCAGGCAGTGTTCAAGACAGGCAGTGTTCCAAACACTGCAGACACAACCACAAACAAATCAAAGATGCTACTACCATAGAATTTACATTGTAGTAATTCTAGTATGTTTCTTTTTAATTCAGATTCACAGTTCATTCGTTCAAATATATACGTCACGGCAGATTCCTAGGTACAGGCTGAGCACCCCAAATCCAAAAATCTGAAATCTAAAACTTTTTGAATACCAGCATGACACTCAAAGGAAATGCTCGCTGGAGCATTTCAGATTTCAGCTTTGGGATGCTCAACTGGTATAATGCAAATATTTCAAAAGCTGAAAAATTTCAAAATCTGAAATACTTCTGGTCCCAAACATTTCAAGTAAGAGAAACCTAACCTGTAATTTCTTCTCATTCCAGATAAAGAAACAACTTCAGCTAATATAAAAGTCATTATTCACTGGTACAGGTCTCACTACTGAACTTTCACAGTCCTTGGGTTCTGTATGAGGGACGCTCTTGTTGCAATTTATACCCCCTGAAACACAATGCTAAATTCCCACAGGCTTCAGTATTTTCCCAGCACAGGAGAAGCAAAGCAAATCTTCCCTCATGCCTAGAGTGAAAGGAGGGTTGTTTATCCTATTCACTAAATCAGCAAACTACTTCCTGCTAATAAGATCAAAGAATGAGATGGGCCTAAGAACAAAATGGGAAATCATTGGGTTTCATCAGTTTGTTTACACATGTATGTTAATGAGGCATGAGATAAGAATGAGGTCAAATTTCCCCTTCCACAGGTAGAATTTAGGTTAGGTTTCCAGAAGGAGTTATCAAATTCTAGTAGCTTACACTGGTCAGCATGTCAACTTCCAGGTACTCAGGAAGCAAATGTCCTTTCCATGTCTTCCTTACTTACATCAGTTACAGAGAGTCAGAGCCTTTCAAAGTGCTTATAATTTGTTTAGATGATATATTTGCCTAATGCACTTGATATATCATATCAGAACTGTACATAATGCCTGAGCTCTACAGATAAAAGCTAAAATGAAGGATACAATTATCTCTGGTTTTCAGGAGCCTGAAATCATTTAAAAAGTCAGTTAAAAGTTCCAGACTGCCAACTATAACAATAAACATTATAGTAGATACCATGAACAATATTAAAAAAAAAAAATCAAAGTAGAAATAATTCCAGGCCCTATCTTTAAAGAATTTATATTAATATTTAGTTGGATTCTAGACACAAGAAGGTATCCATTTATTCATGTAATAAGTATTAATTCAGCTCTACCATATGCAAGAACTCCTCAAGGGGCTTGAGATAAAGAGATGAAGACAAGCTTAGTCCCAGCCACCGTGCAGGTAGGGAACAGAACATGCTCAGAACACAAGTGCTAAGGGAGACTGGAGAGAGCTGGGAGTCAAAAGCTGCAGCTCACTGAAAGGTCCCGAATTGAAAGAAAATGGGAAAATGTATGGGCTAAAGGGTGTCAATACACACAGCTGAAGAGAGGAAAATTCATGTAGGATGTCAATAAAATTGGAATTTGGTAAGATGGTAGGCAGACTAGCAGCCTTGTGCAGAAATCGCTCAACATATAGAAAGTCCAGGATGCTCTAGGAATTTAGATCAAGCCATTTCACATCCCAAAGCCTCAGTTTCTTTATTTGTAAAATCAGAGTTAAAATTTCCAGTCTGCCTACCACTCAGGATTATTGTGGAATCATGCACGAGGAAGCGTATTGATAAATTAAATATCTTGTATAGGTAACACATGTATTAATACTGATTTTTGGTCTCATTATAAAATAAGAAAATTGAAACACAATTTTTAAGCTCCCTGTCTAGCACTGTATGATTTGTTATTTTAAAACTAATTTTAATTCAACAGGTTACTGAGAAATATTCTAATTTCCTCAGCATTATAAGTAGGATCAACCAATGAATCATTACAGCAAACCAGGTATGAGCTAAAACAAGCTGGTCTAAAATGTTGGTTATATTTTTTTCAATGGGGCAAATCCAATCGACACTTGGAAGTAATTCAAAGTAACTAGTAACAGTGAAGTAGTCAGAGGCAACCCTAAGTTTGAGGGGAGAATTTAGATGATGTTCTTTTGGCAATCCTCAGTGAGGGCAAATCATTAACTTTGGAGGAAAATTGTTTTTATAATAGTCAGAAAAATATTTCCCAAGCAAGTCTGGTGAATGAGCTCAGAATTCAAACTGATAATGAAACACTGGATCAAAACCAAAATGTGATGTAAGTTGATAATGGATGGAACTCTATACCTCCAAAAAGCAATTTCTAAAAAACTTCCAGAAATTTCTCTTTGGCAATTAATATGTATCATATTAGCACTAATTTGAATATATATTCTAAAATGTTGTTTTAAAAATTAGTCTATTGCTTCACAATCAGACCCTTCTACCTAGTCTCTATTTTCTAATAACTAAGCACCTAGCTGGAAAAGGAAAACACAAACACATGAAAAGTCACATACAAGATAAGGGGCCTGCATTCCCAACAAAAGTAGACCAGGTATCACAAGACCAACCCTCTTACTTGAAGACAATTAAAGAGCTGGATAAAAAACTTAGTTTTTTTTGTTTTTTGTTTTTTTGAGACAGAGTCTCACTCTGTTGTCCAGGCTAGAGAGCCAAGGCGTCAGCCTAGCTCACAGCAACCTCAAACTCCTAGGCTCAGGCGATTCTCCTGCCTCAGCCTCCCAGGTAGCTGTGACTACAGGCACACGCCACCATGCCCAGCTAATTTTTTTATATATATTTTTAGTTGTGCAGCTAATTTCTTTCTATTTTTAGTAGAGACAGGGTCTCACTCTTGCTCAGGCTGGTCTCGAACTCCTGAGCTCAAATGATCCGCCCACCTTGGCCTCCCAGAGTGCTAGGATTACACGAGTGAGCCACCGCGCCCAGCCCCTCGGTCTCTTCTTTTAAGCAAATAAATTTTTAAAAACCTAGAGAGCCAACTGACTAATAAATACTGTATTAATTTCATAATATTAATTTGCCATCACTGACCTATATAACATTACTAACAAAATACATTAAAAAGATTAAAAATTCTTTTCTTTCACTTATTTCAGAAAAAATGTTACTCTAATATTTTTAATTCACTTGCTGATTCAGTGAAAGGAAAATTACAGGGTAAAATTACAATTTCTTCTACATTCACATCGATGTCAGCAAGACACAGGTGCAATGTGTACCTCCATCACAGAATAAATAACCTCTTCAGAGCCAAAAACACCTAAGAAACCAAGAAATGAAACTCCAGAGTCACTCATGACCTTTCTATAAGCAAATGAAACTACCTGCCACTTACTAAACATTTTTATTTTAGGGGGGATTACTACTACAGTTTTGTGAGGAGGAGGCAATTTAAATAAGGTAGTCTAGCTCTTCAAAAAGAAAATGCAATCAAAATGAAATCAAAATACTACCCTGATATTATAAAGTACTCTGAAAAGAAATCAAAGAACACTTTAACATTTAATCCCAGTTTTACAGCAGTAGAAACTAACAAGGAAACCAATAGAGAGTTATAAAAGCAGACACCAAAGTGTGCCGAGAATCACTTCTGGGTCTGCTGTGGTTAGAGTCAAGTAGACGCTGACTCCCTTTCTGTCATGGCTAGGGAGCAAAACTAAACCACTTCATTCAGACCATCAGAGAACGGCGCCAGAAGCCTTCTACACAAAACAACAGCGACTGCTTATGTGCCATGTGGGGACACGCAAGCATTCTTTAATCTTCACAACAGTCCCCTCAGTGATGTGTGTGCTCTTCTCTCACCCTCAAGAGTTTCCCACCCAACCCACCAAACTCTCCTTTGCACCTACTAACCTACTGTCTCCTCCTCATCCTTCAGGTCTTCCAACTCACTTCCTCAGGAACTTGCCCTGGCTCCCCCACAACCAAGTTAGGTTCCAGGGTTACAGGTTTTACAGTTCCCTGTACTTCAAAGGACTCATCCCACCTGTTGTTGAAAACAAGGTATCTAACACAAAGTCCTGGGGTACACCAAAGGCATTTAAGAAATATTCATCGCATAAACAAATTTGAATTATAATTTTCCCCAATTTAACAAATGAACTTTTAAAAATTAAGTAATTTGCATGAGGTGATACAGCCTGAAAATGGCACACACCAGTTTAGAATGCAAGTTTCTGTGGCCCTAACTCCATGTACCATAAGCAAGTGTGCTAAAAGCCAGATTCCTTTCAAATTATTATTTTTGTATTGACTTCCACTGTAAAAATGGTAGACATCTTTTAAAAGCAAAAAATGAATCCCTAAATACAATTAAATCACATGTGGGATGGAATATGCCTTTCAAAAAAATCACAGGGAAGGGACAAACTATAACTTCCTGGTAATTTGTGGTCTGAATTGCACTAGTTACAAAACAAGAAGGTCAGAGGGAAATTGCAAACATCAACCAGAAATGTAATCACTTGTCTCTTTCTGTCTACCTGAAGTAGCAATTCCCAAAGCTTTAGCTTTCTGGCTCTTTTGCCAGCTTCAAACTGCCTTAACATTCCTAGAATTTTTTTTTTTTCCTCTCATCACTGTACTAAGGAGGACCTAAAACTTTTCCAGCAAAGCAATTTTGTTTGTTTTCAATTCGCTACTAGCTTGAACTTACTGGCCTCTTTTTCACCCATCTTCACTGGCTACAAAATATAACAGTAACTTGATACAGATGTGACCATGGTGGCAAAAATGGATCAGTGCAACCTTTGCTTGGCACTGGAGACCCAGATTGGATCTGCTGCAGCAAGTAGTTCTGTTGGTTCCCAGTAATGTTTGAGGATAATCACTCAATTAATAGATGGTGCCAAATCTGGTGGGCACTTCTACTTATTGGCTTGTTTAACCAAAGTCAGGTGTCCCCACTTAGGAGCTATATCGGTACCTCAAAACATTGTTAAAAGTGGTAATGGACGACCTATCCTAACCAAAAATAAGTACAGCAGAGTCTGACAGTCTAGCTAAAAACAGTACCAACATTAAGGGTCACGGCCCAAATTCTTAATGTTTGGCCAACGATGCTTCATGGAATGCCTTTGTGACAACTCATCAATTCTTTAAATATATACTCAGCAAAAGAATTTCTGTTAACTCAGGATACCTGTACTTAACAATTAGGACTGTGTTTTTCCTTTAAAAGTTAATTTATACTTTTATTAATATAATCGTTTTCTTTTCTATTTTTGGCATATTTTAATTGCCTGTGTAGAATAAAACATAACATCAATGTCCATTTTAAGTCATGAACTTAAATTTTTGCATACTGTCTTATAAAAGAATGACAAACTCGGAAACATTTTTGTTAATTTTAGGGTGTGACTAAAAGAAATAAAAGGAAATAAAACGCTCTTCATTTGCTGCCAGCTAATTTATTCTTACTACGATGACTTCAGGAAAGAAAAAAGAACCACGACTTCCCCCTGACAGAACTTCCCAGATTCAGTACAGAAGGGGCTTGGCCAGAGTAATCTCTGACAAAAGTTTTCTGCAACTTCTCTGAGCTATGAAATATCAAACACCCATCCCAAAGATGGAATTCTATTTCTAAAAGGATTAAAGTAATTTTCTCCCAACCAAGCAAAATGCTTAGGACAGTGTCCCCACTTTTTTCCCATTCGTGTCGCATTTTTCCCAAGGACCGGATACCGCCCCAATTCAACAAGCCTTCCCAGTCGCAAAGAACAGGGTGTGTTCGAATCCACGTACTGCCTAAAAAGCACCTGCGGATGAAACACGGGCGCGGGGGGCGGGTAGGAGGAGAGACTGAAGCTTCAAATCACGGCAAGGTTCCCTCACCGATTCCTAAACTTCTCGCATTTTCCGGCATTGAGACACCTGCGAGCAACCGTTCTCACGCATCGGGAACGCCGCACCGAGCCGCGGCGGCGAGCGCCAAACTCTCGTGCAAAGTTTGCAGAGGCGCGCGGACTCCCGAGCCGCGCGCGTCCCTCCCCGCGCCCGTCCTCCCCTCGCCCGGCCGCGGCCAAGTTCCGCGGCATCCGGGCGCTCGTTTGAAAGAACCGAGTCCGCCTCCGCGTCCTGCCCGCTGGGACTCCGGCGGACGCAACTGCAACTTGCTCGGGAGACGCGTCTCCCCCGGGACCGAAGCCGGCCGCGCGGGCAGCGAGGCGGGCGGGCGGGCGGCCCCCGCCTCAAGGCGCGTGGGGCGCGGGGGGCCGCGGGCCCGGGCCTGCCCCTGCGGCGCCCCCCGCCCGGGTCCGGGAATGGCGGCTTCGGCTGCGCGGGGCCAGCTCCGCGTCCGGCCCCGGGAGGACGCCCGGGGAGCTCGCGGCGCGAGGGGAGGAGAGGAAGTTACCTCCGGACGGTCCCGGCGGCGGCGGCTGTGGGCGGACGGGCGGGCGGCCGAGCGTTCCGGCGGCGGCGGCGGCTGTGGCGGCGGCGGCTACCGCAGTGCCCTCCGCCCCATTGTTTCCCTTCCAAGAGGATCCCGGCGAAGCCGAGCCCGGGAACCAGGAAGTTCCCCGGCGCGACACCTCCTGCCGCCGCTATGGAAACGGCCCCCGCCTCCCAGGGCGGCTCGCCCGGGACCCCGCCTCCGCGCCGCCGGCCCCGCCCGCCTCACCGACCGCCGCCAACCGTCGCCGCTGCGGCCGCGCCCGCCGCCATCTTGGCGCGGCCCGGGCGGCCCCTTCCCGGCGGCACGTGCGCGCCGCGCCGCCGCGCTCCCGCCGGCCGCAGGGGCGCGCGCCCAGGGCTGCAGGTGGGGCGCGAGTCCCCGGAGCCCCTCGGCTGGAGGCCGCCCACTTGAGCCAGGCGCCGCGCTGGAGAGGAGGACCGCCGGCTTGCTGACTGGTCAAGGGCATGGCTGAGACCTGTCGGGGGTGGGGGGAGGTCTCACTCCTGGGGCTACTGCTTACCAGGTGCAAGACCTCGAACACTTAAATTTTTTTCTGTGCCTCAGTTTCTTCATCGGAAGGTGGGATAGTAATAGAACCTGCCTCCTGGGACTGTGACCTGGAACAAGTAGATGCTTGGTAGTTGGTGATCATCTGTTCGATAAAATGGCATTGCTTCTGACACAAGTCACATTTCTGTCATCTTTCAGGAACCTTCAAGTCAGTGTTGGAATCAGCACTCGTCTAAGTAGGCTACTGTGTATGATGCCATGGCCGCGTAAAACTTGCCAAGTGTTCGTCTTTGTCCCATCTTTCTGTAGGTCAGCTTTCCTTTTTTATATCATGGAAATTGTCGAGAGTTTTAATCCCCGCGGTCTTCCATTAAGGGGTGCCATAAAAAGATGAATGATGTAAACTTCCCCACGCGGTAATTAGCTGACAGTTAAGTGATGTATTCAATAGAAGCTAGAAAAGTTAGGGTGTGCGAATAACTGAGAGGCTTCCTGTCCTTGATTCCAGGAACTAGAATTACTAACGCTGGCAACTCTGCACAATCGTTGTTATCTCTCTTGTCCGGCTGGTGAAAACTGACACTGAGAGACTGTGTGCTGTGCCCAGGATCTCACAGGAGGGGCGGAAGGAGGAGGCAGGGTCGCAGCCTCTTCCCTAGCACCCAGACTTTAAGAACTGACTCTAAGGTTTTAGGTTTTAGACAGTCTCTAAGGCTCCTTCTAGCTCTCCTGTTGTAATATTATCTTAACAGCTGGGATACATTCTGATTAATGCCTCATTAGGCAGTTTCATTGTCTTGCAAACATCACGGAGTGCAATCACACAAACCTGGATGGCGTAGCCTGCTACACACCTAGGCTATATGGTATAGCCTCCTGTGCGTAAGCTACAAACCTGTACAGCAGGTTACTGAATACTGTAGGCAGTTGTAACACAATGGTATTTGTGTATCTAAACACATCTAAACATAGGAATGTGTGGCGTTACAGTGTTACAATGGCTATGAGGTCACTAGACAATAGGAATTTTTCACCTCCATTGTAATCTTACAGAACCGTATGCGATACTCCATTGACCACAACGTTTTGTGATGCGTAACTATATATACTTTGTAAGAAAATACAAGTTTATACTTCCCTTTGGGTCTTCTTTCATTTATTTAAACCAGGTTTGTAAAGATTAGTATTTATGTTTCTGATCCTGAGACAAAAATGGCACAACTAGTTTGATATGTGAATGGCGGCAAAAGCAGACCAGGAGTTGGAAGGACCTGGGTAATCTTTTCAACACCCAAATACTTCTCTGAAAGTTACAGAATTCTCAGGTTAGCAATCACCCAGATAGGAATATTCTCAATTCCTAACAGGCAAGAGCCCCTGCTTATACCACTCTGTAGCCCCCACTGGACCCAGCAGATGGCTTTGCACAGGGACGGCCTACGGTAAGTGCTTACTGAATTAAATCGCTGTGTTTGTGGTAGAAGTCCCACCATTTAAGGAGACCCTGGGAACCACAGAGAGACTCAAGAGATGTCACTCAAGAGACATCACTGCAAACGTCATAGATAAGATCTGCAAATCACTAGTTAATGAGTTAATGGGATTTTGGATGGGCAACCCCAGCCACAGGCTTACTTGGCAAAACTAAGTGGAAATTTCAGATATGTTTTTTTTCCATAAATTATATGGGTAATTTTAAAAATACTATTTTTGACTTAAGTATGCGCACTGTTGGCTTAATTTTATTCTTCAACAATAGCACTCTGACCCTGTAGTATTATTAAAGTTCAGAAATGCCCACATTTTCTCCTCAGGTCAAAGTATCAACAGCCATTCACCTCAATATGAAACCTGTACTGTTCTTAAGTACAACTTCCCAGGCTTGCCACAGTTTTTATTATTAAGCATCTTGGATGCGTGGTTAAACAATAAGCATGCATTTTCACCTCTCTTGTTTACTACTGTACCCCAGCACGATGCCTGACACGTGGCAGGCATGGAATATGCCTATGCCATATGCCCATGGCATAATTGGCAACATGTCAATTTAATGTTATCTATGGGAACATATTAAATACAGAATTTGCGTCAATGATTACCAAGGAAGTAGAATCATTTTCCCTGTAAATCAGGGACGGATGCACAAACTTTTTCTTAAAAGATAACAAACACGAGAGCAGCCACAGACAATATGTACAAGAATGAGAGTGGCTGAATTTCACTGGAAGCTGAATTATAGAAATAGGTGGACTTGTCCCACAGGGTGGTAGTTTACCAATCCCGGCTCTAAATAATTATGGTTTAGATTAAATTCACCTCGTGATTACATTCGCTCCAACACAACATACCAGATATTAAAATACCCTTCAGCTGAAGAAAGAGTAAAAGCTTCCCGTCAATAAAGTACCAAAAAGTAAAAAGACCTATCGACTAACGGTTTGCATTAACAATTAAAATATTATTACAAATACCAAAGGTTTAGAACTACCTCACGTAATGGAATAAGAGAGATGGATATTCGCATTGCATTTTTTTTAAAAAGTTATATGCTATACTGATGACAATATTTAAAATGTTGCCAAAGGTAAAAGTACATGTTTAAGTCCCCCACAAGATCCCGTAATAACTAAGGCCAGAAGTACAATTTGTGGTGAGAACATAAGAACATGGAACACAGAGGGGAAAAAATGCTCCAAAGTAAGTTATGCGTCCTTCACTGTCATCTTCAAAATATGGATGAAAGGGTCAGTTCCTAGAGTCTCCTGTAAATTGAGACTTTGAAATGTGAATCCATGCTATTTGATCCATTCCATTTTTTTAAGAGGAGTAAGCAGATAGTTCCCTAAGGGGGGATTTCTTTTTAATGAGGCTTTGGAAAGTGTTGCCGTGCACACATTCATGCTCACCAGCCACGGTAATTTCTGAAATTTCATGAGAAGTCAACGCTCTTCTATTGATTAGAAAAGTCACCGCCAATGACACTGCATATAATTATTCTTCATAGGTTAAAAAAAAAAAAAACAGATCAGTCTACATCTGTGTAGCCAGGATAAGTGAAAAAGCAACGGGTGATCAACAGCTACATCCATACTGCTCCTGTAGGCCAGGCGCGGTGGCTCATGCCTGTAATCCTAGCACTCTGGGAGGCCAAGGTAGGAGGATTGCTTGAGCTCAGAAGTTCGAGACTAGCCTGAGTAAGAGTGAGATCCCATCTCTACCAAAAAGAAAGGGAAAAAAAAAAAAACCTCAGCGGGGTTTTGCGATTTGTGCCTGTAGTCCCCACTACCTGAGAGGCTGAGTCAAAAGGATCATTAGAGCCCAGGAGGTGGAGGTTGCAGTGAGCGTGTCTGACACCACTGCACTCTACCCAGGGAAACAACAACAAAAAAAAAAACAAGGCAACTGAGCACCCCTCCTCACAACCTCCCACCCTTTCATAAAATAAAAAAAAATAAAAAATAAATACTGCTCCTATAAAAAAAAAAAAGCCTTTGGTTTAAATGAGAAGGTCCTGATTGCAGAGTGGGAAAGATGAGTTCATGGAAGGACTGTGAGCCCCATAAAACTGTATGCAGGATTTTGTGTGCACAGTTTGTTACATATAACTCTCTGAAGCTGTCTTCTTTATTGGTGTTCCCAGTTTTGTTTTCTTTCGTTTTTCTGTCTCCCTGTCTTAAGAATGCACTTGCCCTGAGATGGGGAATGTACGTGTGTTCTGACCTGCTCTAGTCCTTGGGCCACATCAGTATCTGATACAGAATCAGCTCCCTATAAATATCTGTAGAAGGAATGAAGGAAGGGAGGGAGAAAAGAATGATTGAAAGAAGGAAAGAACAAAGACAGACAAATATCCATAGGGGAGGGCAGAGAGTTCCTAACTTCTTTCATGTGCTCAAAGGCATCTGTGACTCACAAATTTAAAAAATTAGCAATGATGATTTTCCACTCCAAAAGCTGCCTCTCATTATCTCCTCTGCTCTTTTGCTCACAAGCCGCCCTGTTCCTGATCACATACCAGAATAGTTATCCTGGTTTGCCAGAAATCTATAATGATGCCATATCATTTGAAAAATGTCTCAGTATGTTTGTGTAGCTTTAGAGAATTTCTTCTGCCTGCTCAACTTACAGCTGCCGCACTTCCGCCATCCACTTGGCCACCTCTCGGATGGCATGCTGCTTATTTTCTGTTAAGTCTCATCACGACGAGTTGTATTAAAAGGTATTATTAATATGAGACGTTGAAAAATGGAAGTACAATTTCATGGCACCTTTGTCTTTATTTTGGGTGCTAAAACTTTTGCCTGTGTGTATGTGATTCTTGCATTGAATTTTAAACCCTTGTGCACATAAATCTATATAAATTGCATAGCAGCTAGTTTTCACAGATGGCCTCCCAATAGTCATATCCTTTTACATCACCTTCTTCTTGCACGGGGCTGGCCCTGTGACTCACTTTTCACCACGGGAATATGGGAGAAGTGATGCTGAGTGATTTCTAAGGCCCGATCATAAAAGTCTTTGTAGCTTCTTCCCGGATCTCTGAAACACTTATCAAACTCCCTCTCCGAACTCATACACCATGCTGAAAGAAGCCACATGGAGAGGCGACATGTAGTGGTTTGGATGACAACCTTAGCTGAGTCTCCAGCCAGCAGCCAGCATCAACCAGTAGCCCTGTGGGTGAGGTGTCCTCAATTTCCAGCACAATTAAACCTTCAGATGCCTGAAGCCCCAGCCGTGCGACCCCATGCGAAACCCCAAGCAAGGACGGTCCCAGGTGAGCCCAATCTACCCATGGACCCATGAAAGTAATAAGAAATTGTCGTTTTAAGCCACTGAGCTTAAAACAACTGCAGGTGTTAACCACCTGCAGGTAACTGGAATGAGTTGTTTAAAAATGCAATGCTAAAGCTGTATTTAGCCATATCTTCGTAAATAATTTCATCAAAATTAATAAAAGTGCTGTATAAAAAGTTCAAGTTATAAAAGAATAAGGTGAACTGTGGCAGATCCTAAGGTATTCAAGGGCATGTTTTTTCACCAAGTTGCTACTTTTGTCTGCTTCTTTCCTTTGATGTGAGGTGATCTGTCGGGCTTTGTGAATCAACATAGTGACCTCAATCTTTTGGAGTCTGCAAAGTAAATATACTTGCAATTATAATCAACTTTTTTTTTTTTTTTGAGACAGACTCTTACTCTGTTGCCCGGGCTAGAGTGCAGTGGCATCAACCTAGCTCACAGCAACCTCAAACTCCTGGGCTCAAGCGATCCTCCTGCCTCAGCCTCCTGGGTAGCTGAGACTACAGGCATGCGCCACGATGCCCAGCTAATTTATATATACATATATATATATTTTAGTTGTCCAGCTAATTTCTTTCTATTTTTAGTAGAGATGGGGTCTCGCTCTTGCTCAGGCTGGTCTCGAACTCCTGGGCTCAAATAATCCACCCACCTCGGCCTCCCAGAGTGCTAGGATTACAGGTGTGAGCCACTGTGCCCAGTCTGCAATCAACTTAGATATGAAATAAGTCCTTGCCCACATACTTTGGGCAAAGGGAAAAAGGGAAACCAATGGTGGTCACAAGTAGCCAGACTAAAAACTCAGTGAAAACGAGACAATAGATGAAAAATATATGTACATATATTTTTAGTCTACTCAGCTTCTTTTTCCTATTTGTTAGTACAGGCATGGAGAGGTGCAAAGAGTTTTTCTCAATCCAGAGCAGCAGGAAGGTGCAGTGGGGACCTAAGGGTGTGCCGCCCCACCCTGGCCTTGCCACGGTAGAAAGAAGGCAGCATCAACATAGCAATCACTGGTACCTTCAGGAGAGCAAGCTCAGTGCAAAGGTGAAACCAAGCTGGAGAGTTTCCCGGGGAAAGGCAGCTGGCGGGGATGAAAAGTGCGGAGAGGGCTTCTCGAATTGGGAAATAAGAAAGCATGTTCCACTGCGGATGGACGCATCTGGAGGTGGGGGAGAGGTCGAAGATGTAGGAGAGAGGGAACGCTTCTCACTCTGCCCATGGTCCTAACTTGACCTCCTCCACACCGTGGAATCGTCAAATTGCCACACTTGGAGCTAAAGCCCAGAAACATAATAAAAATGTATTAAATAAATGAAATTTTCGTTGCCCTCTAGACGCAAGTAATTAATTTATCATATATCCTTCTCAGCAACGCCTCCGCTACTATCTTAACGCCACACGCACCTTAAGGACGGTATCCATCGCTCAGTGAATGGCACCACCACCCAGCTGGCTGCCAGGCTAACCACCTGGACGTACTCTCCAGTGCCCCCTTCTCACCTCTGCCTACACCCAGCAGGTCAGCACATGTTGACTCTACCTCTGGAGAGCTCTCGAATCGGTTCCCTCCTCCTCATTCCCATCACTTTGACTCTACCTCTGGAGAGCTCTCGAATCGGTTCCCTCCTCCTCATTCCCACCACCATTGTTTCCATCCAACCTCGCATCACTTCATGTTTGGATTACAACAAATCTTTATCGCCAATCTGTTCCTCTCTCTGCCACACACAGTGGTGCTTCCCACTGTTTTCCTAAAATTTAAATCGGACCATGGCATTTACCATTCAGAACTTCAAACTACTGTCTATGGTCAGCACTCGATGAATGACTGACAACATATGAATGATAGAACTTGGGCAAGATCGCCAGTCCTTTCCCAATCCGGGGCAACTGTGTGCTAATCATCCTCCATCGTAACCACCTCCTCCCTGTTGGCGTCTAGGCAAAGACTCAAAACTGGTGCCTCCTGCCCATTGGTGCTCTTCTCGGGTTTAGTTATATATTCCTTGTTGATATTTTCACTATCTGGCAAGCAGCAGCTCAAAAGGAGCTGCTGTATATATTATACGGTCACTGCTATTATTTTGTGGAATTTATGGAGAACCCATAGTGCCCAAGACTGGGAAGGGACATTTTTAGAGTAGAAAAATAAAAGACAGCTGTGGTGACTACATATCATCTATTTAACTTTGCTACCTGGGGAGATACTAAGATAAACTATGCAATAATTCATTTCCAAACAGCCAGAGGAGAAAAAAGAAAAGGAAAAAAAAAAGTACGGAGGGGAAATGAATAGAGCTTTGGAAAGAGCAAACCTTGCAAGAGCAATTTAATTTCCTTCTATGATAAGGTAGCAGGCTACGCTGACAAGGAGCAGGCAATAGCTATAATCTCCTCTCTTCAGTGGAGACTCCGGGGTGACATTATCACCTTTAGACCGAGAAGATGCACTCCAGTTGGAGAAAGGTTACTTTCAGATATGTACGCAATACTGGCATCAAGCCATTTCTCAAAGAATAGCAAATATACTCTTTTCCACAAAGAGAACATTAACGTCCACCTTTTCCAATGTTGCAAAAGCTAGAACAAAGAAGCAAATTGATACAGGAACCCTCTTTTCATTTTCAGGATATCAATGGATTAAAATATAACAAAACTTGCGCTGGTAGACAGACTTAAAATAGCCATTGATATTATAGACAATGGCTAGTGATAACCCTTTTACATTCTGTTCTTATTTGTCTTAAGTATAAACTGTGAGTGTCTTAGAGTAAACAGGGCATAAACGAATAAAACTATTAATGACATAACTATGTTGAGGTTAGAAAGAATATCAACACTCATTTAAGCAGTGTTGAAGACTGTGTTTTTAATCTTGAAGTTATTGCTACCTTTCCTTAAAAAACAATAATAATAATCTGAAAAGGTATTTTACGTAAAATACTTGAACTACAATTTTTAAAATAAGCAGATATTAAATTAAAAAGTGTGAGGCCAGGTGCAGTGGCCCGCACCTGTAATCCTAGCAGTCCCTTAGAATTTATTGATGCCCCCTCTCAGCTGTGCGAAGCGTGGTTTTGCTTACCCTGGGGTGGATTGTTCATGGAAAGAGTCCCTGGGGCCGTGGTGGTGACAGTGGTCATCACAGTGGTGAACCCCAAGTGAAAAACATGCTGCCAGCCACACACTCAGCCCCCTAAATCCTGTGTTGGCTCATGCCTGTCATTCTAGCACTCTGGGAAGCTGAGGCAGGGGCAGGAAGATGGCTTGAGCCCAGGAGTTTGAGACCAGCTTGAGCAAGAACGAGACCCCGTCTCTACAAAAAACAGAAAAATTAGCCTGGTGTGGTGGCGCATGCCTGTAGTCACAGCTACTTGGGAGGCTGAGGCAGGAGGATCGCTTGAGCCCAGGAGTTTGAGGTTACATTGAGCTATGATGATACCATGCACTCTACCCAGGGTGACAGAGCAAGACTGTGTCTCAAAAGAAAAAAACACAAAGAAAGAAAAAGAAAAAGAAACCCAGACTTGATGGTATCAGGCAGGAAATAGGTTAGGACAGCAATGCAGTGAAAATGCCACCTAGCCCGAGGTGGGGTCCCAA
>CAUYRT010065628.1:0-23450 GCA_963574885.1 Lepilemur ruficaudatus
AAATTAGCCGGGCATGGTGGCGCATGCCTGTAGTCCCAGCTACTTGGGAGGCTGAGGCAGAAGGATTGCTTGAGCCCAGGAGTTTGAGGTTGCTGTGAGCTAAGCTGACGCCATGGCACTCACTCTAGCCCAGGCAACAGAGTGAGACTCTGTCTCAAAAAAAAAAAAAATGAGAAAAGATGACAGGAATTTCTTGGGTAAAAGAATTAACATAAAAGTTATACAATTACAACTCTCATTAGTAGTAATAATAGTATTTGTGATGAGATAGTAATAATGGTAAGATGGTCATCATCATTATCGTGGTATACTCATGAATCCTAGTTGTTTGGATTAGTTCCAAGTTTAAGTTGCATTATGGCTTAGTTTCTGCTCTAAAGAATTCTTCAAAAATGAAAGAGGGGGGTTGAGGTGTAGAGGATTAAATAGCATAGCTGCTGTTTTCTCACTAAAAGAATGTCATTGTTGATGATATATGCCAAACTTACCGTGACATCAGATTACCCATATATTATAATTTTTTGAACTCTCATCCTGTGCCCAAGCAAGGTCAAAATTAATTTTATCTGATTGAAGCCATAAAACTCTCTTTAGAAATATGTATCTCTAGTCATATACTAAAAAGGGCAAAGACTATAGCAAACCTGTAGTTCTTTGTAGCTACCTATCCGGAGATTTAAGTTACATATATATTCTATATTATATAATATAGATACTTTATATATAAATGTATATTTGTGGGATACTTATTCATGCAGTATTGGATAGCACAGGTCTGGACTTCGCAGGGGGTAATACCACAAAGGGAATAATGTGTGCAATGTGCAAAGTAAGTGCATGTAACTAGCTTGCACTAGCAGAAAAAAGCACTGGTTGGAGCCAAAAGAGGAGTATAAATCAATCATGACCCTGATAGAAAAGGATAAAGTTTAGATGCTTTGACGTACTTGCAAATAATTATGCTAGCACAGGAGCTAAACAGAAGGCAAAATAGAGGCCACAGGTTAGAAGAAAAAGTTATGAATAGTCAAGATTTGAAAAGCAACTCAACTTTAGAAAAATAAAACACTCTGCCCTTGCAATGTATAAAGCATATTAGGCTTCCCACTACTATGAAGTGACCAGGGACATTTATCTTTCTATCACTGGTGCCAGGCACAGAATAAGTTCTCGATAAATATTTGTTGAAAATGGACAAAGAATGATAAATTAGATAGCTATGTGGCCTAGTTAAAAACATCCCAATTTACCAGCGTCACATGTGGTTAAAGAAAATCTGTTTCTGAGTTGTTTTGTGGGTGTGGTTCACAGACAGCTTTGGTGACACATCAGGAAAGATGGCAAGCAGTCTGAGAACAAGTGCTACAAAAAGTGATCTCACTGTAACAGCATGGGTGGGCCTCGTAGTCATTTCTCATGCAAGCACATTAGTTCTAGATAGTTCTCACATGACTAAGAAGCTGATAGAAATTGAACAGATTTCATCATTAAACAAATAGAAAATATCAAATAAGTGAGGGAGAATTTTGAATGAAGATAGGAGGAAACATTTTTAGATACTTTTATAACCTCCTGCCTCTTTCATTCCCTCTCACACTCAGCTCTCTCTTCTCACTCCATCCCCTTACCCTCTCCCTCTCTTAGCCCAGGAACACTAACAAAGCAGGAATGTTTCCCTATAATCCATTCAAGAGCACTGTCTTTGGAAGTTAAGTAACTTGTGCAAGATCGCCTAAGAAGAGGCTGCTATGCTCTGAATGTTTGTGTTCCTCCTGAATTCCTATGTGGAAACCTAACCCCAACGTGATGGTTTTAGGAAGTGAGGCCTTTGGGAGGTGGTTATCATCTCATGAATGGCATTAGTGCCTGTATAAAAGGGCCTGAGGGAGCCTGTTTGTCTTTTTCACCTCCTTCTGCCATGGAGGATATAATAAGATACTGCCATCTTTGAGGCAGAGAGCAAACCCTCATCATACATCAAATCTATTGCTGCCTTGATATTGAACTTCCCAGCCTCTGAAACTGTGAGAAATAAATTTCTGCTGTTTATAAATTACCCAGTCTAAGATATTTTGTTACAGCAACAAGAACGGACTAAGACAGAGGCAGAGCCAGTTTTTGGAAAATTGGACTCCAGAGTTCCTGGTCATGATTATTATACTAAACTAGATCATGCAGTAATTCCATTGCAGGTAGAAAACAAAATGCCTCCTAAGTTTTCCTTTTTTTTTCTGTTGCGAAGCAGCAATTATCCTTCAACTCAGTCCTAAATCAAAGGTTGCAACCTTCCTTACCAAAAAAAGGCACCTAAAAGTTTCTAAATCACGCACCAATTTTAAAAAAGAAAACACCAAAGATCTAGAAATCTCCAATAATGAAGAATAGAGAAAGGAGAAAGCAGGGTGAACATGTTACTTCCCACTTAACCTCATTCATAAAGTGGGAATAATAATAACACGTATCTCATAAGGTTGTGGTAGAATTGAATATGTTAATTAAAGACTTACAATAATGCTTGACACATAGTAAGCAACTCATAAAAGTTAATTATTGCTGATCTTTTTTTACTGGGTGCAGTGGCATACTTTCTTCTTTTTTTGCTAACTAGTGTATAGAAAATTTCAATGTCACTATGTGTCTTCAGTTCCTGAAGCCTGAGAATGTTATTTCTAGCAATGTAATCATATTCAAAATTCTATACAACTTATTTGGATGTTCCATGTTGTAATAGAATACCAACCTACCATAACTTGTTGTTTTAATCAGACATTCTTATTGCTTTAACAAAAGTGAATTAAAAAGTTACTGATCATGCTACAAAAGCAGAATGGTGAAATGATTAAAAGCCTAGATTTCAGCATTCTAATTCTAGGTTAGAATCCCACTCACTAGCAGAGTGACTTTGGGCAAATAATTTACTTTCTGTATATGTCAGTTTCCTCATCTGTAAATAGGGATAGTAATAGTGTCTACCTCATAGATTTGTTGTGAGGATTAAATGAGTCAATGCCTGTAAAGTTCTAGGAATAGTGCCTTGCACATAATATGCACTTATGTGAGTTATTTCTTTTATACTTTGCCCATAGAGTTGAAAAAATATATTTTGCCAGTTAACATTTTACAAATTTATTAGTAAAGTGTTTATAGAAAAACATTCAAATTTCCCCTCTCTAAATGTATCAAATATATTTAATTTGTAGTTGAAATTCAAGCCTTCCTATCTGCCTAATTTTAATATGTTGTAGTTATTGCTTTAATTCTATTTTAGTCTTCAGATACTTATTTAAGGTCATTGCCTTTCATTGTCTGAGCCTATTTCTTGTCCCCAAATCCATGCATAGGTTTAGATTATACTGTTTCTATAATTTAGGAGCAAATTCCCTAACAAAATTAACTATTAGACTATAACAAATGTGATATATATTTAGAATATTTTCATCCTTTTATACAGACACTGCTAAACATCATAAATCACAGGGCTTAAAGATTAAAAATACATACATGTATATTTTAAAGATTAAAAGATTTAAAGATTAAAATATACATGTATGTATTTTTAATCTTTATACTTAACTACTGCTTATAAAGTATTGAAATTAACAACAAGCTCAAATAAAGTAGTGAAATATGCTAGTGACTCATCACATTTTAATGCTGCTTAATTTTTAGGCTTCCTGTGTGAATTAGCTAAGAGATATAGCAAGTTAAAGAATAATGACTAAACTCTTTTCTATTTCCTGCTTGATTTCCTTTTAAAGGCGAGTATTGGTTTTTTTTTTTTAATTACTCAGATATTCTTTATATAAAGAAAAGCAAGGAATTAGAATTCTCTTAACAAGCATATCTTCTAGAGTGAAGAATTCCAGATGAAGGAACAAGTGACTAGAACGTGAAGCACTTTCATACGTTTAGAAATGATGGCTCTATCTAGATCTACATAAGAACAAAAAAAAATGAATCGAATGTTGTCTGTGTCATGTTGATATAATAATATCCTGTTGCATCTTGCAGTCTCATCCCCATGTCTGGCATCCTACGCATACCTGCACGCCAGGTGGAAGTGACATTAGGGCAGTCCAACAGTGATAACCGCACCTTGAAGGAATTCGATAAGTAGAGAATGTTTGCCATTTGGGTCACTCCCAGGAAAATTGCAGAGACATAATAGAAAAAAGAACCAAAACTACAAAGGCATTAAAAAAAAGGTTAACTTACAAAGAAACCAAAGTGACAGTCTTTCTTATTTATAACCATGGAAAGCATGAAACGCACATTACTATGAGTGTAGATAAGACTTTCTTTATCTTTAGCTATGTACTCTCAGGAAACTGAATATTTTCTAACGTTTTATACAAAATTTTTAAACTCTTCTTATTACAATCAATTGACTATCCAAAAATATGTGTCTTTCTCTGCTTCCATTCCATGATTTATAAGGAATTAGCTTTAGCACTCTCTTTAGAGCGTAGGTTGCAAAGGCATTTTACTTTCCACCTCACAGTAATTTTTAAACCACATCAATTATTTTTCATGTGCAGCTGTTTTTTATCCACAAATTATTGCTCTGGGCATTTTTAGTTTACCACACGTTTCAGAAGAGAAGGAATGAAGGGGAACCAGCTAATCTACAAATGTTTCACCTATAGGAGATCCGACCAAAAAATGGGAAAGGATGTGACCCAAAATTTCTTTAGAAATAGGAATTGCTTATTAATTATCTAAACATTGAATATATAAAACTACTTTACTAGCAGTTACTTACCACTAAAGAGTTGATCCCCAGTTTACTTTTTCTCCTACCATTTATTCATGCAATTCATATTTATATGCTATGAAACATAAATGAAGCATAAGGCTGTCCTCAAAAGCCATAAAATCTGATTTGGCATGTGATAATTCGCACATAAAGCAATAAGAGAATACCACAAAGCAATAAAACACGCCAGAGACTGGGAGGCCCAGAAAAAGGAAAAAAAGCTGGCTGGAGATGGTAGTATGGTTTGATAGGTTAAAGAGGGGCAGGAGAGACATTCTCCAAAGGCTTGAGTGAAGGTTTAAAACAAATAAGGAATGTGTGGGATACACTGGTAGACATGTCTTATGGGAGCACAGTAGAATCACAGAATTTAGCACTGCATGGGAGCTTAGAGATCTTCTAGGCCAATCTTTCTGAGCATGCAGACATCTCTTTTATAACATCTCTGGACAGTAGCCGTTTAACATCTATTGATATATTTCTTGTTGGTTTGTTTAGCAGATCACTGACTATGCTTCAGATACTGATGTAAAGACTTAACATTAACTCAGGTGGTCTGCATAGCAACACTATGACAGAGAAACTATCATTATTTCCAATTTATAGGGGAGGAAATGAGGCAAGGAGAAGGGAAGTGATTTGCGTCAGGTCCCAGAGCTGGGAAGTGGCCAGGTCGGGATCCTCATGCAGACGGTCTGGCTGCTGAATCTATGCTCAGACAAGCGCTCACCCTTGCCCAGGATAGATGCCCTTCCACTGTTGGCAGCTAAAATGTTTGGACAGGAGGTTGAACACTACTAAAGTTTTCCTGCTTTCCAGCATTATTTGTGATGTCAAGTTGCCTCATACAAACTCAGATTTCAAGTGAAGAATGATGTGGAACTTTAAGGATTTGAGTAAATGAGTTGAAATGGTCACAGAGTATACTTACTTAGCACTTGTGTAATACTAAAACCACCTAGTGATCTCTATGATTTTTAAAAATTTCTTTTAAAATACACAAACTGAATCTAATTTGACAAATTTAGTGCTTCTATTTATAAAAATACATATACTCAATCTATTAACTTGTGGAAGTCTTTAAACAATCGAGTGGCTCAGGATACTACAAAATATGGAGAGGCCAGGGATCACTTTAGAGATAGAATTTTCAGATCAATTGAACAATCTGTCTCTCAGATGCCTTCACTTGAAGAATTTGTCCCTGGATATTTGTACTAAAGTGCACTAAAACCACAAGTCAAATTGTTCAATTGATCTGAATTTTCTCCATGAATTTGAAGAATATTTGTAATTAAGAATTCCTCTTGGTATTCTTTAAAAGTCATGATGCTTCTTGGGGAGTGGAGATGACAAGGACTGTAATAAGCTGCTTCTCCCAAAGCCAGATTCACATATTCCTAAATATGGGATTTGCTCATTCATCACTCAGTACCAACCATGCACCCTCCTTCCTGTGTGCCAGGCATCATTTCAGGAACTGGGGATTCCCTGGGGAAAAAGACACCCCAGGTTCCTGCTGTTGTGACACTTACATTCTCTAGGGGTGGCAGTGGGGTATTTAATCAGAAGGAGTGTAATGTATTTTCTGTTTGATAAAATTGTACTATATTGGATTCCCCTCAATTACTTCTGTTGAGTTTTCTAAGAAGTAGAAAAGGCTGCAAGACCTTGAGATATTCATCTGTCAATGAAAAGAAGATATAACTTGGCCCAGAAAGAAAATCAATTGATCCAAGGAGCAGCTTAAAGAAGTGGAGCTTGTTTTCAGTATCACCCAGGTCTAATGCTGTCCACCAGCAGTCCTCACTGAGCTTCTCCCCAAGCTGGGTAATCCCTAACTTTTTAAAATGCTAATAATTTCTAATGTGTCAAGAATGATGGTAAAATGAACACTTAAATTTGGTATATAGTATGAACGTATACAAACAAAATGTTTTAGCATAGAACAAGAAATTGGCAGAGTGATCAAATGTGATTATATTAATAAAATCATGGCTGTAGAAATGGAAATACAAGTCCATTGATTAAGCATACCGTAACTCATGTAGAATAGTTTCTTCCACAGAAAAAGATAGTCATTCAATCAAGCATTTGTGATAGTAGTTTTTAGAAAAAGTCAGATGATTCCAAGTTCTCAGGCCAGAGAGAAATAGTTAAATCAGTAACTGAAATTTACAATTGGATAAATAGTTAAGTATCTAGTGGTGAAATTATAAATTTTTCCTCGCAGAGTTAAAATGCCTCAGTCCTGACCCTTCTTTGTAACTGACAATATCTCTAGGATGTTTTCTTAAATAAAATTATCAGTATAAACATCTTAACTCCATGGAGAAAATTTAAATATACTGAGGTTGTGGAAGCTTTTGGTGTTGAATAATTAGAACCCAAGTTAGATTCTGTTCTTTTAAAGCAGGATCGATTTTTCACTTGTAAGTTCGCAGGGGGTACTATGCTCAGTTAGGCCTATAAACGGTCACTGCACCAAATCAGGACTCTTAAGATACTATTGGATTACTTCACTATGTCCTAACACACATAGCAAAGTTGCATAACAGAAGAAAAAATATAAATCCTGGTTGTACCATTCTTATAGTATTAACATAATCTCTAGTGAGTAAAAACATACTTTTTAAAAAATTGGGCCAATTTATCTATTGTAACTATAGCCAAAGTATTAATAGTTTCAATAAAAGGGTGGTCATGATAAAGAAGAATCTATTTGTCATTCAACACCTGACTTTGATAGATTAATAATGTGGCTAACAGAACTAAGGGTCTCTGAAAAGAGAAGGTCTTTTTAATGAGGAAAGAATCTGGAGCAAAGAAGATAAAGAAGTTTCAAGCTTATATGATATAGAATATATTTACATTATACAGTGAAATTTCATTAAAATCATAAAATCAACTAATTTCACCTAGTTTGGGTGAAAACTTGTATAATATTCATGATGCAAGAAAGTCAGCAATAAAATTAATACTTTCCAGTTAAGAGGTGTAAAATGAAAACGACTGGACAAATATTTAGGTACAAGAAAATATTTTTAATATGTGGAATGGAGCAATTCCTGGGATTTAGTTTGCTCCCCAAGGAAGAACAAACTTCCAAATAAATGCAAATAAATGTTACATTTTTTTCTTTTCTTAAATATTCTGAGAGAAAATAATTACATAAACACTTTGATTGGTACCTATAAGCCAAATATTTCCAAAGTAGACATTGTCCACATTTGGTTAATACCTGAATTTTACAGGGTTAGTTTCCATTCCATTCATTCACATGATCACATTGTTTAGCCCACATGATGTGTGCTGGCCTCAGCTGAAATTCTGGTTATTGCAGGGTGTGAAAACAGAGTTTAAGAAAGCTTGGTTTTAAAGGCACCTGGGCAAGTCAGGGGATCCTAATCTGGGGTTCATGCACGAGCTTTAAGGAAGTCTGCAAATCTGCAGAAACTGCGTGAAACAATTTGTATGTGTTTATATGAACATTTCCAGAGAATACACAATTTTCATGAATGTCAAAGGTCCTTCTTCCCCTTAAAGATTATGATTACTGATTTGAGTCCTTATTTGTCAAAGTTCTAATATTCCAATAAACTGAGATACAACCTTGGGTTAAAAGATCTGAAGCAGTGTCTTCCTTCCATTGACCACAAACTGAGCTTTGCAATTAGACAGAGCCATAACCTTTCCCTTGCAAGCGCTTGTAAAGCTGCTTCAAAGATGTTGCTGCCATTTGAAAGAAAAACTGTACCAAATGTAATTTAATACATTTTAGAGATAGTAAACATTTCTTCCGTTAAAGTCTCATGTATCCTGTTCAGTTAACAATATTTTTGCAACCCTTATATGCATTAGAGATGCTGAGGATGAAAAGATGAACTCAAATAGACATGTCCCTCGCCTTCCTGGACGGATATGTAGCAGAGAGCACTCTCATTTTTCATCATTCGCTATATCTACAAAAAGAAAATGATAAAACATACACAAATTCATCTGATTTTAACCAGAAAACTCTCAAATTAAATGCATGAAGTAAAGTGACATCTAGTGTTGGTTAAGTGGCAGTGAAATATGTGTCAGGACAACATACACTTTGGACATAATGTTAAACTTGGCTTTGTTAAGTGGCCAACTCTTAAAAAGCATCATTTTGTTTCACTTTTAAAATATTTTAGAGTAATTTTGAAACAACTTGAATTTAAATGCTAATAACATTGTTATCATTTTTTTCAAAATAAAATACTCGAAACATATAGACAAGTATAGAGAATAAAATAATGCTCATGTATCTATCACCCAACTCTGGCAAATCTTATCATTTTGCTTTATTTACTTCAGATATTTTAGGAATAAAGCATAATAGACATATTTGGTGCCCTATGAATTCTTTCCTGATTTCATCTCCATCTTTTTTCTCCTCAGAATTAACAACTGTCTGATGTATTATCTTTGTGATTGTTTTTGTATTTTTATTACGTATTTGTGTACACATAACATTTATAATACTGCACTTTTTATATTTGATGTTAGTGATACCATACTGTACAAATCCTTCTGCAACTTGCTTTTTCCAGTTCAATGTTATGCTTTTGAGATTTAGTGACATTGGACATCTAACTTTAGTCATTTATTGTAACTGCTGTATGGTAGTATTGCATTGAATGAATTATATCACAATTTATTTATTTTACAGCTGATGGACATGTAGGTTGTTTCTAGTCTCTTGCTCTTAAAAACCATGCTACAGTGAACACTTTTATACATGACTCTTTGTTCAAAAGTTTCCCTAGGCTGTACGACTAGGAAGTATTGCTCAGGTATAAACTTTTAAAACATCTATAAATATTGAGCATTTGCTCTCTAAGATGGTTGTATCAATTTCCACCTTCACCAGCAGTGTAAGAGAATTTCTGTTGCCTTATGTTCTCGCCAAAACTTGGTATTGTCAGGATTTTTAATTTCTGACAATCTGCTTGGTGTAAAATGTTGTCTCATTGAGATTTTAATTTGCATTTCTCTGATGAGTACAAAAACTGAACTTTCTAAAAAATATGTTTTTACCACTCAAGTTTCTTCTGTGAATTGCCTATTTCTACCCTGTGTCTATTGTATTGCTGGCATTTTCCTTATAGATTTGTTGTTCTTTACATATTTTTGATACAGGTGCTCTATAAGTTTGATATATTGCAAATATTGTTTCCCAGTTTATGGCTTGGCTGTTCACTATGTTAATGGGATCTTTTCATTTTAAAGTAATCAACTTTATGAATCTTTTCCTTTTTATAGTTTATTTAAGAAATCTTTCATTAAGTTTTTCTCCTTTATTTTCTTCTAAAACGTTTACAGATATTCTTTCCATATTTAGGAGTCTAAGTTGTTAACTTTTCTGTGTTATGTGTGGTAGGGACTTCATTTCCTTTTGTGTTATGAATAATAATTGTCCTAGCCATTATTCATTGAAGAGACCATCCCTTCCTCATTGTTCATTTTAGCTTATCACCAAAGTCACTTAAGAAATCAGTTTTGTAAAATTTCTCTTGTATAGCACTACTTGGCTCGTTGAGGTCCCTCCTTTAAGTCAGGTGTGTATACTGACCTCCACCTATGGGCTTATCCCTACTCACACTCTCAGTGTGTTTTGCCATCTGGTCAGGAAGCCACTGCTTGAGAAATATTGGTCAATATCAAGACCATTCTTCCTAATGTTTCCAGACTCTATGTCTTTGTTCCAACCATTTGTTTGTTTCCTTGGGGTCAATATCCTTGTTATTTGCACTCCTGTTCTGGGTTCTGAGCTAGGGTGACCAACCATCCAGGTTCACCCAGGACTGAGGGGTTTCCCCAGATGCAAGATGGTAAGTGCTAAAACTGTGACAGTCCCCAGCAAATGGGGTCAGGTTGGTTGGTCACGTTAGCTGTGTCATCCAGTTTCAGCTTCCTCCTGTGTTGGCCTCTTTATTTCAGTGCTATCTCTGTGCTCACAGATCATATTTAAACTGAATTTATATTTGTTGAGTGCCTACTATATGTCAGAAGCTATGAGAAGTATTTTCACATGTAGTGTCTCATTGAACACAGCTTTGCATGTGTTCCTTTTACAGATGAGGAGAATTTTATTTAATTGGCCAAGATCACAAAAGTAATGACACAAAAGAATTAAGCCCAACCCTCCTGACTATAAACTTTTTATTTCTACCAAATTTGTCATCTTCCCAGTCTGAGCAAAATGCAGCTGGAATTGCATACAGACGGCATGTATGCACTAACTGAACTTCCGGGTGGAACCCAGTCATGCTTAGCCTCTCGCTGTCCTTCATACATCTTTGGCCTAATATGATTCCTGGTACATATGACAGTTACATGAAGTTAATTTTGTATGTTGTAAAACACAAATCACAATTCCACTTGTTATGCAATGGTACAAACATCTCAAATGTTTCATTAGGAAAAGAACGAAGATGACAGAAATATAAATATTATAGCATAGCACATCACACTGCCACATCAGACTGCATCTCTCCAGTCAATACTTCACTGCATGGGATCTGAGATCTTTTGTTTTTAATGTATCCACTTCATCAATCTTTCCCTTTTTGTAGCTTATTTAAGAAATCCTTCATTAAGTTTTTATCCTTTTTTTCTCCAACTGCCAAAAGTTATTTCTAGATTATGAATACAAAATGTTATTTGTGGAATATTAGTTCCCCGATTATTAACAGGAATTAGGTGTGTGTTGGGGGGGGTGGTCCCATTAGTTTGGGATACAAATTTCTTTATTATAGAACTTCTCAATCTCTGTTTTGCATTGTGACTTTCCTACACAGAGATAGAGTGTGTAGCATTTTCCAAATGCTATGAATTTTCCAAAGGACCAGAAAGCTTTTTATTTTGTTTCATGACTTCTCTTGTGTCTGGGAATATCCACTGGGAAATGCTGTTTTCATCTGTAACAGCACAATGCCCTCCAGAGGGCAGCAGATTCCCTTGGCATGTGGCCAATCACCTGTTCTTTAAACACATTGAAGAGGGTCCTGGAGCATGTTCTCTTATTATTCCAGGCAGGGATGTAAAATTGCTAGTTCCTGTAGTAGAGATCAGCATTAAAATTTAGTTTAAGGCTGATAATAAAATAAATGTCTGCCACTGAGATATAATACTACAAAAAAAAAAAAAAAAACCAGTCGAGTCTCTAATTACAATTGCATGCATTGTATTGTAAAGTGCAGATTATGTCTTCCATTTTTCTTCTTATCCTCAGTCAAACAAACAAATATTGACTGAGTATTCCATGAGAAATAAAATGAAGTATTAGAATTATAATATAACTTGAGTTCATTGGTTTTCACGCCTGGCTGCAAATCAGAATTACCTGGGGGTGTTTTTAAACGATAATAATGCCCAGGTCTCACCTCAGAACATTAAATTTGAATCTGTTTGGTTCCAGGCGTGACATTTTAAAAAAATGTTTTCAGGTGATTACAGTGAGCAACCAGGGTTGAGACCACTGTATTAAAATGGTAAAATGATGTTTGCAGGAAGGGGTTTCTGACCTTTTCAAGGAGGAGGAGGAATTTAGAAGTTTTTTCCCCAGGGGAAATGTTTTAAATGTAGAAAAACATAAAAGATAAAATAGTCACTCTTACGTCCTCTGTCCAAAGTTAACCTTTGTTAAAATCTTTATTTTTTCTTAGCCATCAGGATTGCCTAGAATAAAATCAAACAAAACCAAACCTACAGTTAATAGTTCTTAAACTTAATTTTAGGAAATGTTTCATAGGCTCAGAGTAAAAGAAAGGTTTTTTTTCCTCCAAAAATGCATTATAGCTCATCCTGGTTAACAAATAGTCTGGCATATTCCAAATAGATCCACTGGGCCATGGGCCTCATCTGACAAAGATGAATTCTGTTCATTTGCTACGTGAATAGAGCTAAGAGGCTTATTTGTGCAAAGACTAACTGATGAGGTGGAAAAAGAGAGAGCAAGAGAGCAAGAAAATATTAACAAATACATATCTTCCACTTGCAAAGAAATATGGAGCAAACACCTGTCTGGATGGTTGGAATGAGAACTATAGGCTATAGTTGTAGATGGGAGGTTTCCTTTATGCAAAATTAACTTGCTTGCAGTGGGAAGTGAATGCATGGAAATGTGTCTCATTAACATCATGTTCTAACTTACTATGAGCTCAGTTAGGGTCATTAACCTGATAGGATAGCTGTTTTTAGGACTAAAGACCTCCTGAAAACAGTCAAAAGTCTTTGAGCTAAATGATGATCTTGAAAGCAAAATACAAGCAGAAATCTGTCTTCTGACAGCTGATAGATATTTTAAGCAATGAATCTGATCCATCTTTTATAAAAGTCTCTAGAAATTAAACTAAAAATGCCTACCTAGGTCTAATTAAGTTTATCTTGAGTGATCCAGAGGAAGATATCATTATCATCCCTATTTTATAGATGAGGTATCTAAAATCAAAGTCATTGAGCAATTTTCCCAAGGCTACAAGCTAATAAGTAGCAGACTGGGATTTGAAATCAGGCAACTAACTCCGTAGTCTATGTGCTTAACCACTGCACTGCACTGCCTCAGAATTTACAGAAAAAAATTCATATTGCAATACAGAAAACCTGTGTATTTACACATTACATGTATTACCCATTCTATGTTACACATTGTAATGTCTCTAAAATTGGGATATTACTAAAAATCGCTGGTGTCTGCAATTATGTCAACACATATTGATATATACATGACATCTATAATTATAATCAACATATAATTGGTACATAAGACAATGGTGCATCTTTGAAATAGAGTAAAATAAATCTCATAGACACATGTAGTTGTTCCTCTTCTTTGGAAGATGTCTGTAAACTCAGAAATTCTTTTCTTTTCCAAGAAAAGTGATGAAATAAATACAAGTATCTACAAATGAAAGTTTACTCATCTATTTGGCCACCAAAGAGTTTTTGACTTTGGAGATCAAAGTAGTAAAGAGACCCAACTCTGTAGTCAGATCTGAGCCAAATCCTGGCCAACCAGTTTCAAGCTACATAACCTTGAATAAATTCCGTAATCCCTAAATTCTCCCTAAACCTCAATAAAATGGAGATGTTAACAGTATCTCCTAGGGTTATTATGAAGATTATATGTAATAATTCACTTAAGGGATAGTACAATGTTTGGCACATTAATAAATGGCATCTATTATTATCATTATTAAATTAGAAAATCTGTTCAACACCTCCATTTTGTCACATAATGTTCTAAGTTTTGGTAATGGCCTTAGAAAAATGCAATAAGGAAAAGATTTTGCTCTTATAAATCTTATATCTTAGTAGGAAAAGACACAATTATTGTATTCATGTGATCATCACCAGGCAAGTCACTTAGAGGCTAAGGTTGAAGAAGATGCCTTGCATTGAGTGATTTAGAGTAGTAAATTAGTTATCTCATAACAATGAGTTATAATCTCATTGTAGCAAGTCTCTTTGAAAGTAGCTTATGTTCCTAACAAGGTAATTAGAGCATTTCTATTTGTGGTCTAGTCGAAGATTTGAAGTAGGTAATCCAAAAAGATTTGTTGAATCCAATTGTAATGCATATCTCTTTATTAATAATTTGCCTTGAGTTAGGAACCACAAGGAAACTTCTCCCAGTTTTTTTTTTTAAATACTTTTCATTTAAAAATCCTACCATCAAATCACAGGAAATTTTTAAAATTAACAAATGTATAGCATCCACCTTCCAATTACACATTCAAATGTTTTACTTAAGTGTGTTATTCCCACATATTAACTGTTATCCTTTATCACTATAATAATTGTCTTTTATTACCTGCTGTATATTGTCACCAAAAATGCAATTTACTACATATGGTGAATTAAGCCCCAATGATTAATTCATATTGATCTTTTCCCCAACTCTACCAACCCTCATCTTTATGTAAGATGAGAACAAGAGGAAGTGAAATGGTTTAGTGTCTCCTACCTCACATCTAAAGAGTGGTTGAGTCATTACAGGTTTTGGTTCTAATCTAAGGCCATGATCCACCTATAAAATGTTCCTGGCTTCAGTTTCCTTATTTGAAAATCAAAAAACATGAAAGATTTTTTCAAGTATTTTTTGTGAACACATAACATATATACAGATGTCTAAACACTTTGAAAATATAGAAAAATATGAAAATAAAAATAACCTATAATCTTATCACCAGAGAGAGCCACTGTTAACATTTTGATGTATTTCTCTACAGAAACAGAAAAAGAGAAAGGCAGAAAAAGGCACATGTATACAAATTAGGGGTGGGCTATAACCAGACGTATAGATGAAATCAACAAATAGAATACTTATTACTTTATGACAATATATTAAAACAAGGTATGAACAATTTTGAACAAAATATAAATTAACATAATTGACTCAAGAATAAACAACACAAAACCTTAATAGATCTATAATTAAGAAAAAAACTGAAAAAATGTGCAGAAATTTATTTCCATGAGGTTGGTATTGTTACAATTCCCATTTTACAGAATGGGGAAATTTGAAAGGCTACATGTCAAGTATTTGGCAGAGCTGGGACTTGTCAATAATTTCTATGCTCATAATCATAATACTCTAAGTAGATCTGGCCCATAACAAGAAAAAGCTCATACAATGAGAGGGACGTCATTTTGCAATCAAAAGTGAATAAGGCAAGGTCCTTGTTTTCCAGAAGCCTCTAGTGAGTCAAGATAGACAAATAATTATGCAACCTATACTGCAACATGTTAATGATTATAACAGAGGTAGAAAAGGGTGTTGTTAGAGTCCAGAGGAAGGAGCGATGCCATGGGCGACAGGAAAGGGCTCACACTGAATGCACCTTTTGGGATGGCTCTTGGAGGGAAGGGAAAGGCATTCCAGGCAGAGGAAACAGCACATGCAAATGCAATATGCTATAGTCTGCATGTTGACTTCTTCGCTTACATCTCTCTCAAAAAATAGTGCAAACAGACATTATGCCGCTTATGACAGAAGGTGATCATTCTCAGCAGCATCCTTGGCTTCTTCCATCATGATAAAAACTGCTGTTAAGTAGCATTAAAATTGTAGTGATATTTGGCAGAAACCTACTGTATCCTTCCTTAATGAGTTGTCAGAGGATCTGCCATGCCATTTGTCTTCTAAGCGAGTTTTTATGAAGGCTGCCAGTAAAAAGTAAAGATGGGGATAAGCAATATATTCACCAGTCAGCAGGGGGCCGAGAATCTGTTCATTCAGCATCAGCAGGGGACCATGGGAAAATGTCTATTCCTTAAGCGTGCCTATGTAGGACTACCATTCAAAAGATGGTGTAAGATTTGTAAGAAGCTAAGAAAGTCTTCCTCTAATTTAAACTCCCAGGAGCCTTCTGTGGGCCCTCTGCCTGCTTCCAGACAGACAATGAAATCAAGCCTAGCGGATATTCTAATGAAAGAGTGATCTTAAGTTTGACCACTCACCAAAACTTAATTCAGAGATCAACAGATGAATCTGATACTAGACAGAAGGTCATGTGTATGGGTAATTATGTCGACAGTCACAAATCTTAAAATAATTCCCACTCAGGCTGGGAGGCTACTGACTATGTGTAGAATTAAGAAAAAAGGTGTTTCTTGTTGTTTTGTTATTGTTTGGGTTTTTTCCTGCAGTGCTTACAGTTTGGGTTAGGAGAGCTAAGGAGGCAGACAGAGTCTGGCTCTGTGACTTGTTCTTTGTGACACCTTGAGCAAATTACTTAGCAATTCTAGCTAGTAATGCCTATTTCAAGTAAGGACTAAAGGAGATAATGAATGGAAAGCATTGGCATGGAAGTGCTCAATAAATGGCACTCATAATGATGAATATTATTATTACGTAGGTCCAAGAACAGTCTAGACTTTCCCCAAAACAGAATATGTACCTATAGTGAGATGAAAACTTTTATTAAATGTAAATAATTATGGATCAATGAATTAATAAAATATTTTACACCAATATTTTATCTTCAATACTGTCAATAATAATCCAGCCTGTTACCTATAATCAGGCAGAAAGTAGAACCAGTTTTTTACCCCCTTCTTAATTAATCACATTTCTAGTTGCTCTACTATACTTTGAAATCAAGATACAAGTTTTGGCATGATTGTGAAATCTCATTTTACAGTGTATAGTTTAAAAGTAATTATATTTCACCTCTAACCTCCTCAACATGCATGGAGAACTGAAAGATTTGTCTACAAAAAAACTTGTTTATTTAAACAGAAAAGCTAGCTTGTCCTTTATTTTAGGACTACTGGTATACATGATTTATATAATTGAAAGCATAGTTACAAGTCAAAGGATATTCTTTATCTTAATTAATTCTTTATCTTAATCTTCATTTTTGCAGTTATTAATTTAAGCTATAAGTAAATAATATTATCTTAGTGCTAGAGAGATCCCTAAAATTATCTATCTCAAGCCTTAATTTGACCAATGCAAAACTAAGGCCTGGATAGGTCAAGGGACTTAAGCGAGTGTCTATGGCACCAAGTTTAATATTTTAAAATTTTTGTTGCCAGGACTACAGCAACTATAAATAGTATAACCTAATAATTGTTGGAAATAAGTAATAGAATTAATTTGGAATAGAATAAACCTGACTTTTTCTGTCTTAACTGGTTCTCACACCTAAGGACAAACATCAGCTATTTAGAACATTGTGAATAACATTAAGTGCCTCATTCCTACAGATTCTTAAATAATAACCCCCATTATTTCTATAATACATGCAAAACTGTTCTCAAGTGCCTTAAGAGTTAAAGTACTACTTAAGGTCCCTCATTTTAGGTGTTAGATAGAATTGGACCCAGAATCATATATGGCTTTGGGAAATGTCATGTTTTCTAGCACACAGTATCTCTCCAATATTTGTCTATACCGTCTTGTTCACTGTAACTACAGTATGTATTGGTACAACAAGATGAAACATAATAATAATCTTTAACAGAAGATACTCTTTCTGTGTGAGAATAACACAGAATCGATATTTTTCTGCAAGTCAGTGGATGCCACTCTACAAACATGCAGTAATTATGATAAACACTAAAATAAATTTCTTAACTTTATACTTCAACAATTTTTTAGCCATACACATTCAGTCATGCATATGAAGCTGTCATTTCCAATCTAGACTTTTCTGATTAGTCTTAGCTATTCTGAAGCAATGCCAAACAGTAATTATGTTATTACTGTTTAGGCAATTAAATGCTCTATTTGTTTACTACTGAAAGCACAATTGATTTGGTACATAGTCAAGTTACAAATAGTTCTGTGTCTGATATTAATGAATGCCCATAATGCATTTTTACAAAGTTATTTCTTCAAGTTAAAATGGCACAACTTACAATGAAAATTCTTCCCCTTTAAATTGGTGGTTCTCAATTAGGGGTGACTTTGCCTCCCAGGGGACATTTGGCGATGCCTAGAGACATTTTTGATTATCAAGACAGGTGTGGGGGGGTGAGGCTTTTGGCATCTAATAAGTGGAGGCCAGGAATGTTGCTAACCATCTTACAATGTATAGAAGAGACCCCAAAACCACCCTAACAAAGAATTATTCAGTCTAAAATGTCAATAGTTAAAAAGTTCTGGAGATGGATAGTGGTGATCGTTGCACAACAGTGTGAACCTACTTAATGCCACTGAACTGTACACTTAAAAATGGTCAAAATAGTAAATTTTATGTTATGTATATTTTACTACAATAAAAAATCAATAGTCCTGAGATTGAGAGCTTTATTTACTTATTTAGAGACAAGGTCTCATTCTGTTGCCCGGGCTAAAGTGAAGTGGCATCATCATAGCTCACTGCAACTTCAAACTCCTGGGCTCAAGCAATTCTCCTACCACAACTTCCTGAGTAGCTGGGACTACTGGTGTGTGTCACACCATGCCCAGCTAATTTTTTGTAAAGATGGGGATTTCACTATATAGCCCAGGCTGCTTTTAAATTTCTGGGCTCAAGCAATCCTCCTGCCTCAGCCTCCCAAAGTGCTAGGATTACAGGTGTGAGCCACTGCACCAGGCCAATTGAGAGCTTCAAATTGTTAAAAGTCATTTTGCAAGGCAAGTATTTCAATACTGCTAGAAAGACCAAAGGGTATTCTGCACCTGGTAAGATGCCTTTAATAAAGCAAACAACTTTACTTTTCTCTCGCATATCATATTTTGTTTTTTCTTGACTTGCTTCCAAATTTCTTTCACCCACGAGTAAATGATCCCATACAATAATTTCCTCACCTGCATGCCTATTGCTGCCATAAAAATGAAAACAAAAACTATAATTAGGTTTTTTTGGCTTAAGCTAGTTTGACTTAAGTTTTGGTTACATGCAACCAAAACTCTTGACAAATAGAAGAGGCAGCAAAGAAATCTGGACAAATCTTGTTTCACAGAAAGTAAGAAAACTTAAAGTCACGTGGGTTGCATGGAAAGGAAAGAACAAGACAGTAAGAAGCAACATGCTTCTAACAACACTAAAGATAGTGGGAAAGATTTATTAACTTTTTCTGGCATTAGTCACAATGCAGGTGCCTACTCAGCAGTGCTCCACTGAGCAAGTTTATCAAGTGTTGCCTCAACCTAGGCGTCTCCAGATCCACTGGCTCCCTACTTTATAATCTCACCTGGGTTCAGAGTTGGAGCCAGTGATAATTAGACACTTACCCTATGCACAATTTAAATTTCCTAAGTATTTTTATCAGTAGCCCTTCTCCCCCAATTTAGTCAATGGTAATTAAAATATTTCTCCTTTTCTGCAGTTTTATAACTTTGACAATTAGCAGTTATCATCCACATTGACTGTAGATTTGTGAAAGTGGTAACAGGTACAGAGGTAATCAAACCATAGAGCTTGTCTGGTGAATCGTCAGCCTCATTTAGTTTTCTGGACAACTGCACATGGATATGGTATGGGACATTCCTTATTCTTTTGGCACAGACAGCTTTGTTGAACCTGGTACCAATGCAGCGTACACCTGATGTCCCCATCTCCTTCATGGCAAATTTCCAGATCTCTTTGAGTGCCCAAGGTGCTTCCTTCTTGAAGCCCATTCCATGGATGTGCTTGTGAATACTGATGGCAGATTGGCCCTTCTTCTCCCTACCCTTCTTTGCAGGAACCATTCTGCTGGGCCCAAGTTGGAAAGTATAATTAAAGTATTTGTACTGGGATGGCACATATTATTAATAATCATTGCTGAAGCTGAATAAGAGCATATCAGTAAAGCAAGTAACACTCAAGAGAGTCCCAGGACTTCTAGAAGTCCGTTTGTGAACAAAAACTTCCTTGGACTTCAAAGATGGCTTGTTCATCATTAACTGGCTAGGATGAGAATACAGATCTGGCAAACTAACGTGATACCTCCAGGATGTCACTGGTGACGTTAACCTTCTTGACTTGGTTAAGACAGTGTTTTCTAGGTTTCTACACTGTAAAGTTACTATCTTTCTTTTTTTCTAAGGAAAACTATAAAATTTAAAAATAATGTATTAAAAATTATAAAGTAAATTAACTTGCTATCCTATCAGTAGAACACTTGATGATTAATGCATTGCAGTGGGTTTTAGCAGCAGCTGAAAGAAGATAGCACCCAGCAGGGAAAAACTATACAAGGAACAGAGCAGGACAGAGGCAGGAAAAAATAAACAAATGATCTGCCCATTCTTTCTCTGTTCACTGTCTGTCTCCTTCCCCTTCCTTCCCTGGTCTTGAAAGTCTTTTTAATTCCTCTTGTTAACTGGCTCCTACCAAGTCCAAGAGGGTAGGGGCTATGTCTCTATTTGTTAATCATTGTGTTCCCAGGGTTTATAATATGGTCACTGATAAGTAGATATTTACTGAAGAAAGGGAATGAAAGGGGAGGAAGTGGGAGAGACAGAAAGAGAAAGAAGAAAAGGGGAGAAAAGAGATGGGAGAAAGGAAGGAAATGATTGATCATACTAGATTATCAACATATTCCTTAATATTTATTTTATGTTCTGTGATCTCAATAACATTGAGTTGTATTGATTTATAATATTTTCTCTCTTAAATTTTTTTCCAAAATTATATTGTTTCCTTACTTGATGCTGCCCTAGATTTACATTTTTTCTACTGATCATTGCCCTAAAATAAATAAAAGGCTTACTGTCAGTTTTAATCCCAAGCAATTAATTTTTTTTTTTTTTTTTTTTTTTTTTTTGAGACAGAGTCTCACTCTGTTGCCCCGGCTGTAGAGTGCTGTGGCATCAGCCTAGCTCACAGCAACCTTAAACTCCTGGGCTCAAGTGATTCTTTCTGCCTCAGCCTCCCGAGGAGCTGGGACTACAGGCATGCGCCACCATGCCCGGCTAATTTTTTCTATATATTTTTAGTTGGCCAATTAATTTCTTTCTATTTATAATAGAGACGGGGTCTCGCTCTTGCTCAGGCTGGTCTCGAACTCCTGACCTTGAGATATCCACCCGCCTTGGCCTCCCAGAGTGCTAGGATTACAGCCGTGAGCCACCGCACCCGGCCCCAAGCAATTAATTTTGAAAAGTGAAACTTCTAGTTCTCTAGGAAATACATAAAAAATATATTTTTGGTGAGCAAAACTTTTGGCTGCCTTCAAAATATGTACTACTATATATTAGGCCACTATTTTCTTCTCTGTCTATGTATTGCCCAGGCTCTGGTGATGAACCATTGAGAAAATTGTCAATAAAATCATGAGTCACAAGACCTTAAGTTTGAAAGAACCACTGGGAATCTATTTTTTTTTTTTTGAGACAGAGTCTCACTCTGTTGCTCCGGCTAGAGTGCCATGGCATCAGCCTAGCTCACAGCAACCTCAAACTCCTGGGCTCAAGCAATCCTTCTGCCTCAGCCTCCCGAGTAGCTGGGACTACAGGCATGCACCACCATGCCCGGCTAATTTTATATATATATATATATATATATATACATATATATATATATATTTTTTTTTTTAGTTGTCCAGCTAATTTCTTTCTATTTTTTTTAGTAGAGACAGGGTCTCGCTCTTGCTCAAGCTGGTCTTGAACTTCTGAGCTCAAACGATCTGCCTGCCTCAGCCTCCCAGGGTGCTAGGATTACAGGCATGAGCCATCACATAAGGCTGGAATCTTGTTTCTTATTCATCAGACATTTGAATCATCTTTATATCCCTGATAAGTATTTTCTACTTAAAATGATCCAAGGAATAATATATACAAAGAGGAAGCCCATTTAATTCTTCTGCAGCTGTAAATGCAAAAAAGTTCTTTTTTTTTTTTTTTTTTTTAAGACAGAGTCTCACTCTGTTGCCCAGGCTAGAGTGAGTGTGGTGGCGTCAGCCTAGCTCACAGCAACCTCAAACTCCTGGGCTCAAGCAATCCTTCTGCCTCAGCCTCCTGAGTAGCTGGGACTACAGGCATGCGTCACCAAGCCTGGCTGATTTTTTCTATATATTTTTTAGTTGGCCAATTAATTTCTTTCTATTTTTAGTAGAGACGGGGTCTCCTGGTTTCGAACTCCTGACCTTGAGTGCTCCTCCTGCCTCGGCCTCCCAGAGTGCTAGGATTACAGGCGTGCGCCACCACGCCCAGCCCAAAAAAGTTCTTTAGGTGGAGCAAAAATCTACAATCTCCATCCTTTGGCACAGGTTGTTATGTCCAAAGTTTCTTTTACATGGAAAACTTTCAAATGTTTTAAGAGAGTGATATGACTGTGGTAGATTCTGAAAATATTACCTGTTCCTTTGCTTTATGTATTCTTTAAAAATATACTTGCTGTTTGCTATGTACCTGGCATGTATTTGGACACTAGATATCCAGCAGTGAATTAAAAAGCCAATCTCGGATCTGGAGCTTGTGTTTTAGTGAAGGCAGACAGACAATAATAAAAATAAATAGTAAGCCATATGATACATGAGTAGGAAATTAGCATTACAGGGAAAAATATAGCAAAGAGGCTCTAATTTGGGGAAGGAAGATGCTGAGTATCTTCTGTTTGTCTCTCCAGACCCATCCTTTGTCCTTCTCTGCCTTGCTCTGTTCAACGAGAGGTTAATCTATACGGACTGTATCAGTGCCCTCCCTTGCTCTCTAACTTTCAGCCCTTTAATTTAGGAATACCTTAAAAGCCTTAATTGAACATATCCTGTGGTCAAACAATCTCAGTTTAAAGACTTTAGCCTCAGAAAACAATCAAAGATGTCTGTACAAATAAGTATGCATAAGGATTGCAGAAAAGCCAAATGTCCAACGATAGGTTAAGTAAACAGCATGGAATGGAATATCATGCAACTATTAAAAGTCTTGTAAAATAAATACATTGGCATGGGAGGATGTTCATGCTATATTGCTAAGTTAGAAGAAAAGTTTAGCAAGCTGTATTAACATCTATTTCTGGTTAAAAAGATACTATATGTTGACAAATGGTTGGACAGTAATCATTCGAAATATTAAAGTTATTATCTTTAAGTATGGATTTTGGGTGATTTTTTCTTGTGTGCTTTTTTTTTCTTTATTGAAATATAATTTACATATCATGCCTTTACTCCATTTTAAGTGTACAATTAAATGGTTATTAGTAAATTTACCAAGTTATACAGCTATTCACATAAATCAGTTTTAGAGGATTTCCTTCCCCCTATTGAGACCCCTAATTCCCATCCC
>CAUYRT010065629.1:0-11113 GCA_963574885.1 Lepilemur ruficaudatus
TCAAACTCCTGGGCTCAAGCAATCCTTCTGCCTCAGCCTCCCGAGTAGCTGGGACTACAGGCATGTGCCACCATGCCCGGCTAATTTTTTCTATATATATCTTTAGTTGGCCAATTAATTTCTTTCTATTTATAGTAGAGATGGGGTCTCGCTCTTGCTCAGGCTGGTTTCGAACTCCTGACCTTGAGCGATCCGCCCGCCTTGGCCTCCCAGAGTGCTAGGATTACAGGCGTGAGCCACAAGATTAGGAATTTTAACATTAAAATACAAGTGTTGTCATTACATGCAATCAATATTCATTTGATGCTTCAAATTGAAGTGAACAAAGATTGGATTTCAAATACTCTTCTAACATAGGAGTGTGTGTATCTGTGTGTGAGAGAGAGAGAAGAGAAAGAGAGAGAGATTTCTCTCTAGGGGCAGAAATTAATAGTGAAAGAATAATATGCAAAGAATTATACATTTTTAGAAGAAACTTATTCCTTTTGCTCATTAATATGATCCCAACTAAATCCTTAAAAAATTTACGGAAATACATACTTCTTCATACACAGAATGGAAACATTTGCTATAGAACACATTTGCATTTTATCTGCATAATGCAGTTGTCCCTAGAATTTATTTCCTTCTAGTATCAAAAATATAAAGAACAATGAGATTCAAGAGTGCTATGAGTAAAATTTTATATAAAACGCCTGGGAAAGAATAGGTTTTAGCTACAACTCAAAATAGTGAAGCAAAAAAAATCAACAAAACAAAAAATACATAATTGCTATAAGGAAAGGTAAAGTAACCTTTTAAGAAATTACACACAGACACACACAGTAGAACTAACAATGAATTGAACTTCCATTTGCTCTTAAGTTTCCTCATTAAGCTATCTAGTTTAATGAATCTCCTTTATAAAACTGGTATGATGGGACCAGCTTGAGTTAAATTAGAAATTTATGCAGTTATTTTTGAGAGACATGATTTGATCACCAAGTCTGAATAATACTCTAGACAATATTAGACTCTTTTGAATTTTCCCAGGTCATATGAAAATATTGAGTATATACAAGTGGTTCAATTGTAATATTTGAAATCATTTTCCCAGAATACTTCAGTGTTGTATTTCCCCCACTGTCAGTTGATGTGTGCTCAGGGAAAGCAAACTAATTACCCTAAGCAAAATATAATTAAGGTGGGAGAAATTTACTCCAGAAATATCACATAATACTTCCCACATACAAATAGAAATGATTTCTGAATTAAGTTTTTCATGATTCATCATTAACACATACAACTTGTGCAGATAATGGAGAGTTGACTATAATAATTATTACTGATAAATAGAAAGTTGAGACTATGTCAAACTTATGGAGCCTCCCCCAAAATTCCATAAGAATTCATTAAGGCACTTTTTTTTAAAATACAAAAAGACATAGGCTATATATTTAAGTTTGTACAAAGTTCCATGCATATGGTTAGACATTTTGTTCATTTACAGTGTGTCTGTGTACAGAGGGTGTTGCTGAGAGTTTGAGAGAGGATTAACTAGAAGGTAGAATAAAACAGATCATAAATAAAAATGCACATCCTCAAGGAATTCAGCAACTCTTGATTGTACTAATTATAAATCTTCACTGTACACTTTCATTAATATGACTGTTTCAGCGCTTGTGTATAAAGATCTCAGATTCCTAAGTTGCACAGTGATATGAATTTCAGCAAAGTAGGAATTAATCTGTACAAAAGAAGAAACTTTCCTATCCTCAATTCCCTCATCTTTAAAAGAGAGTTTTATTTACTAAAAGGCAAGGGACTTTAAATTTCATTTCCCTTTCCTCTTTAATATCTATCTAATATAATTCATTTATTCAAAGAAATTTAATAAGTTTCTACTATGTGCCAGTGATACACATAGTGAGATATTGGATATAAAATGAGCAAAAACAAACCTGATCTGATGATAAACTAATTAGGACAAATATGCCTATTTGCAAGTACCTACCAAATAAATTACTATCTAAATTGCTGTTAATGCCCTGAAACTGCCAGTTAGGCAGGGGAAAGATATATAAGTTGATCCATGGATTTGATTTAGATTTTCAGTGTATCAGAACCTCTATCATAGGTAAATTATGGGAGAAGTACATGATATGAAGATGGAAAGTTTAGTATAAACCTATGCACTAAAACAAAAAAAATGCGTTTATATCTGCTGTTCAATTCTATAGATATTTTTCCCCACCAGCTAAAAGCAGAGGATATTAAATCATGAAATCCATACAAACTGTAAAAATAATGAAGTTAACAAAATTTTTACTTTTTCATTATTTGAAAAAAAAATCTACAATGAATATCAAATAAGGCCAATTTTTAAAACATATGAAATGAGAGTTGAAAAAGATTTTTTGGATTAACACTGTCGATTTTTCTGTCAAGAAATATTTTCTCCATAGTTATAATTTTAAATGCTTTGTCAAATTCAGTTTTAAAGACTCAAGCAAGGGGTCTAAGGAACATCAGCCTAATAGACTTAGCATTAGGAAATCAGGTTATATGTTAGTTACAGAGGGGAGAAAAGTGCCCACATCTCTGTGGGTTCTCAGAACTGCTGCATGTATGTCATCATTCCTGGAATACTGGCCAGAGACTGTGGTACTTCCTGGATTTTTAAAGAACCAAACAGCTTACAAGAATTTCTGATCCCTTGATAAGTTTTGAAGCTGTCCTTCTTGCAGGCAAGAGGTAAAGGCTTCCAGGAACTGCCTGCCTTAATATTGAAAGATGTATTGAAGTTTTTAAAAAAAGGCTACAAAATGATGTTTTGAAATATGTATACACTGTGGAAGGCCTAAATGAAGCTAATTAACACATGCATTATCTTACATACTTAGTTTTTGCAAAAATTAATACATACAATTTTATTTTTCAATTATATCGCAATAAAGCTTAGAAAAAAGGCTAAAAGTCTTGATCCTCCAACATTTTAAAATACATAGTACACATGTAATAACAGTATTCTATACAACAATTTAATAGAGGCAATGTTAGAATTTGAACCCAAGTTTGAAGTTAAGAGCCTAGGCTTTTAACTACTACAACATCTGAAGACCATCCAAAGGGATATTTTGTTAGTATTAGGTGGAAATTGTTATAACGCTATTTCATTTCTAACAGATCCCTTGCATTTTATTGATTTTTCTAAATTTGAAAGATGTAGTACCAGGGTAAGTAATTCCAACTTATTCTCTGATGTCAGCATTACTCTGATTCCAAAACCAAAGATATTACAAAAATAGGAAACTACAGATGAACAGTTCACACAAACTAGATGCAAAATTTTTACCAATCATGATTGTAATCCTAGAACTTTGGGAGGCCGAGGTGGGAGGATTGCTTAAAGTCAGGAGTTCAAGACCAGCCTGAGCAAGAGTGAGACCTCATCTCTACAAAAAATAGAAAAATTAGCTGGGTTTGGTGATGTATGCCTATAGAGAAGCTGAAGCAGGAGGATCATTTGAGCTCAGGAGTTTGAGGTTGCAGTGAGCTATGATGACACTACTGTGTTCTGACTAGGGCAACAGAGTGAGACCCTGTCTCAGAAAAACAAAACAAAACAAAATCCGAACCTAACCTTAAAAATCAAATCCAATGATACATTAAAAGGATAATATGTCATGACTAAGTGGTGATGTTCATTCCAATAACACAGAGTTGGTTTAATATTAGCATGTCAATCAATATAATTAACCATATTGACAAACTAAATCATGTCAACGACAAAAAATCACTTGACAAAATCTAATATCCATTACTGACAAAAACTCTCAGAAACTAGGGATAGAAGGAAGCTTCTCCAACTTCATAATAAGAATCTATGAAAAACCTTCAGATAATATACTTAATGGTGATAGACAATGTTTTCCCACTGAAAGCAGGAACAAGACAAGATACGGATCTGCTCTTGTCACCTGTATTCAACACAGTACTTGAAACTCTGGTTAGTGCTCTCCGGCCAGAAAAAGAATTAAAAAACAACGAGATTGGAAAGGAAGTAATTTTCAGATGCCATAATTATCTACACAGAAAATCCAATGGAATCTACCAAAAAAGAATTGGTGAATTCAACAAGGCTTAAGGATAAAATATAAATATACAAAAATCATTTGAATTCCTATATACTAGCAAATAATAATTGGAAATTGAAATTTATAAAGCAGTACTATTAAATATAGCATTGAAATACGAAATGACTATGTGAAATATGTGAAAGACCTGTACATGAGAAAAATAAACATTATGAAGAGACATTAAAGGATAAATAAATGTGAGATACATCTTGCCTATGTGTTGGAAGGCATAATATCGTCAAGATGTCAGTTCTCTTCAATTTTATCAATTAAATGTAGTATCAATTAAAGTCTCAGCATACTTTCTGTACAAATTGGAAAATGAATATAAAATTCATATGGAAAGTTGAAAGACCTAGAATAGCCAATAACAGCTTTGAAACAAAAACAGACCCAAAGGGCTAACTGTACCTGACTTTAATAATTTGTATAAAGTGACAATAATAAAAACAGTATGATATTGGTGTAAAAATAGATCAATAGAACACAATAAAGACTCTAGAAATAAAGCCACACCTATACGAACACCAATTTGTAGCAGAGGTGCACAGACATATTGTAAAGAACGGATAGTGTTTTCAATAAATAGTGCTGGAAAAATTATATATCTGCACGCAAAATATTTACATTAGGTCTCCACTTTACACTATATACAACAATTAATTTGAGATTAAATTATCCTGAAATGTAAAGCCTAAAACTATAAAACTAGAGGAAAGCATAAGAGAAAATCTTGTAACCTTTGGTTAGGCAAAGATTTTTTAAATTTGACACAAAAATCACAGTCCATAAAAAATAATGATAAAGTAGACTTCATCAAATATTAAACTTTCATTCTTCTAAAGACGTTATTAGGAGAATAAAGAGACAAGTCACAGAATGGGAAATAAGGATTTTATCTGACAAAATATTTGTGCCCAAAATATACAAAGAACACTTAAAACTCATGAATACACAAATAAAAACAATCTTACACAAAAAAGACAAAAGATTTAACAAAGACTTTTCCAAAGAAGATGTATGAATGGCAAAAAAACACATGAAAAATATTCAATATCATTAGTGACTACAGACAAATGCAAAATAAAATGACAATGAGATACAACTACATACCTATTAGAATGGTTAAAATTAAAAAGACTGACACTAGACCAAGTGTCGGCAAAGATGTAGAGAAATGGGAATTCTCATATATTATTGGTAGAAATGTAAAATGATACAACCTCTTTGGAAAATATGTATGTACCACATAATCCAGCCCTTCTACTCATAAGTATTTACCCAAGAGAAAAAGAAATTTATATCCATATAAAGACTTGTACACAAATACCTGTAGCATCTTTATTTGTAATAGACAAAAACTTGAAGCTAAATATTCACCAACAAGTGCATGAATAAACAAACCACAGTATATATGTATTATACAGTAGACTACTATTCAGCAATAAAAAGGAATTAATGATTGATAAATGAAACACCATGGTGAATCTCAAGTAATTGTGCTGTGTGAAAGAAGCCAGGCAAGAAAAGTATGTATTCTATAATTGCATTTATATAAAACTATATAAAAGACAAATTAATCTATGGTGATGAAAAGCAGATCACTTATTGCTTATAGAAAAAGAAAGTAAGTTCACATGACAACAGGAAACATTTGGAGATGATGGATTTGTTCACTATTTTGATTGTAGTGATATTTCCACTGATATATTACATATGTCATTACTTACATTGTATCATTCAAATATATGTTGCTTATTCCATGTCAGTTATATCATAATAAAGCTGTTTTTTGAAACTGGGATAATAATAGAACCCTACTAATAAGGTACATATAATGATTAAATAACATAAGTTGGGTGCTGTTATGGACTGAATTGTGTTCTCTCAAAATCCATTACTTTGAAGCCCTATCCCCCAATGTGACTATATTTGGAGATAGGTCCTTTACTACAGAAGTAATTAAGGTTAAATGAAGTCATAAGGGTGGGGCTCTAATACCATAGGACTGATGTTCCTACAAGAAAAGGAAGAGATACCAGGGATGCACATACACAGAGAAAAGACCATGTTAGGACACAGAGAAATGGCAGCCATCTGTGAGCTAGGGAGATAGGCCTCAGGACAAACCAAACCTGTTAGCATCATGATATTGAACTTACACCTTCCAGAAGTATGAGAAAATAAATTTGTGTTGTTTATGCCACCAGTCTTTGGTATTTTGCTATGGTAGATTAGCAGACTAATACAAATGCTTAAAAAAATTTGGAAAAGCCTCTAAGCTGATTGGTCTATTGAGATAAGCACTTAAATATGTAATATAATTTTATATAATACAGCTTATATATCATAATTATAAATAAGTACTTATAAATGTAACCAAAAATTCAAGAATTTCCTCCAAATAAAGAAATTATATTTTTAGCACTTAACTGTGATGCCCCTTCAAAGTAGGGGGAAGAGGGAAATCAATCTCTCTCACAGAAACTTCTAGTTCAGCTGTGTTGGCAATGTATGATTGCCAGATAAGAAATTAAGAATTGTAAATGGCATTAGGTTAGTAAGAGATAATTATAAAAATGCATTAATTAAAACTGTTGAAATATTTTGTTATTTGATTAATGACACAGAAAAATTATAAGAATCTAAGTTTATGTAATAAACTTGGTTAAGATTGATTCTTGGACAAATCAGACTGGGACAACAACACCTGTTTCTTCTTGATTTTAATCTTAAAGAAAATTTAAATATTAAGGAAGTATAATATTTTATCTTTATAAAATCATTCATTTTTATAAATAATTTGTTATTTTGATTTTACTAAATTGGTTTTATGTGTCAAATGTATTGTTACCATAACATATTTAAGATACCAGGAATGCAAACACTGGTTCAACCAAATGGAATTGGGATAACTTACGTCTTTTCAAAGGATTTCTTCGTTTGAACTTTAGATAATGCTACAAATCTTTTGGACTCTCTCCATTATATAAGATAGGTAAAGTTTTAAATCTCACATCTGTTCAACTTTTTGTTACCAGCAGTGATTGGGTTACTCTGTAATGTCAAATTTAATTTCTACATCCTTTAACTTGTAGACCTTGTATCAATATTAAATTGATTTAATTATGAAGTAATCTTTGATTATAAGACAATTTCTGAGTACATTAAAATTCATAAAAAGAGAAAATCAAACAAATGGAATTACCGAGAAAGTTTTTATTTGTATATCCTTGTCAGTGAAGAATATATTTGCAGGTTTTGCAAAGCTCCAATTAGAATAGTAATATATACTTTCCTCGGTAGTCTCTGGATATTCATCAATGTCTATACAGCCCATAATATGTTCTTCATCATCTGTATAACAATTGCCCAAATCTTTATGAAATAGTTATACATTATATTTCGATAGGGGATTTATTATCCTCAATTGTAATTATTTACTATAATAATTTCAGTGGAGCTATATAATTTTCTTATCAAGTGGTCTCTTTTTTCCCTCATATTTGCCTAAAAGGCCTTTGCTATAAGTTTTAGATCAAAAACAGACACATGGAGAAATAAGAAAAGAATAATAGTCCTAGTATAAGACTGTATAAGTTGCTTCAGACCATTGATACTAGAGAGAACACTCACTCTGATAGATATAGGGTTCTTGGTTTAAATTGACTTTGCCACCATGAGTTGACATCTGTCAGACGGCAACAGAAGATTAAGCCAGGACTCCTTTAGTCCAAAAGCAGATGACTACAATAAAGAAGACTGTTGATACAAAATCCAGCAGAACAACAACTATTTCTTTAGGACTAAATTGCATTCATAAAGGAAATTAAATTGTGGATAAAAATTCCTAATATGATAAGTATATTAGGAAATCCTATTTCTTTTCTTCACAATCACTATCTCTTAATGTAGCCAGCTATACTTGTACAATTTTAAATGATATGCTCTTTGAATCATTTATTTTTCTAACTTGTCCTGAGAACTCAGGGGAAAAAATCCCAGGGGATATCTTAGTAAAAATTTTAAGATAGTGATCACCAAAAGAATTGAGTATCTTGAGTCTATGGCCAATGTTCTTAGTTTCTCGCCTTAGAATACAGGAACTGATTAGGGCAATAAAACTATTTCTTAACCTTATGAAGAAAAAATATATATATAAATAATACTGGAAATTCACAAAACCTCCAGAGAGTAGTTAATTGTTTTATGGATCTAGTTGTGTTAAACCTAAAACACGATCTTTATGTATTTATCATAAGCCCTTGTTGCACTACTGTAAATAAAATATAAATGGAACAAAACATCAAGTGTTTCGATGACACTGAGTCAAACATTTCAAAGCATATTTGTTTAGACAAATCTATGACTTAATATTGCAAATTAAGCCAATGGAGACTCTGAAAAGTGAAACATGTTTTCTTTCTGAAATGGAGGTATCATGACCTGGAAAAGATTTTTATTTATAAATGCTTAGCATTGCAAAAAATAAGCAATGAATTATTAGCCATTTTAAAGAGCTTTATATCCTGAGAAAAACTCTGATCATCTTTTTTTCATTATCAAACAAAAGAATTTATAACTTCTCGAAAACCAAACCAAAAGATATCCAATCAGAATTGTCAAGAGTTATATAATAAACACTTTTTATTCTGAGATATTATAGTTTTGAAAGTGAGTCTCTTTGCATTATGATTTTTTTGAAAGAAAAAATAAACCTTCACTCAGTGATAATAAATTATCTACAAATTTTCTTTTTAACAAACCTAAGGAAATCTGTTACATGCATACTCAAGACAAGTTTTACAAGGTAAGATTTCCAAAAGTGCCAGATATTGGATAGGAAATCTAATTCCTATATCAAGTGAAAGATGATAGGTTATATATCCTCCCTAGCCTGTAGATAGCACAGCATTTAGATTTAGAAAGAGACAAAATGGAGACAGACACTTACCTCTATAGTAGCTTTGAAAACTGGACTATATAAAGTTGGCAACCTTTCTAGACTTCAATTTCCTTAATGGTAAAATGAGGAAAATCCTGCCTACCTCTTAAGGTTATTGTTAGGATTAAATAAGATAATAAAAAAGCTGGCTAAAATCTAATTAATGTAATTAACAATAACATAATAAAATATTAACTGACCCTCACCTAGTATCTCTTTGACTAATGCCCATCCCAGGAATTTCTAAGCATTCCCAGCAGTCAGGTGGCATTTAATGCACCTATTACACTATGAATTCTTTCATCCACCTTAAATATATTCCTGGGACTTGGTGGCATGATTGTAAACTTAAACTTCACATAAAAGTATCAGTTGTGCCCAGGAGCTCTTTAGGGACAAAATTCATTATATCATCACACAGCTCTTAAATTATTCATTTTACTCCAAACCCACAGTTCTTTGTAAACTTTGTCTTATACTTTCCATAATGCTTCTCAGAGTGAATATTAATAAAGGAGAATATTCCATAGACCAATGGAACAGAACCGAGAACCTAGATATAAAGCCATCTACCTACAACAAACTAATCTTTGACAAGGCAGACAACAACACATACTGGGGAAGAGAAGCCCTATTCAATAAATGGTGCTGGGAAAATTGGATAGCCATACACAAAAGAATGAAATAGGACCCCTGTCTTTCACCACGTATAAAAATTAACTCAAAATATTTAAAAGTCTTAAATGTAAGGCAAGAAACCATAAAAATTCTAGAAGAAAAGGTAGGAAAATCTCTTCTAGATATCAATGGAGGCAAAGAAGACCCCAAAGGCAATTATAGCAACAACAAAAATAAATGGGACTTGGTTAAATTAAAAGGCTTCTGCACAGCACAGAAAATAATCATCAGAGCAAATAGAAAACCTACAGAATGGGAGAAAGTATTTGCAAACTATACAACCGATAAAGGGCTAATATCCAGAATCTACAAATAACTCAAATCAGCAACAAAACAAAACAAAAAAAGTAACTCAATTAAAAAGTGGACAAAAGACATGAACAGAAGCTTTTCAAAAGAAGATAGACAAACAGCCAACTAAAATATGAAAAAATGCTCAACATCACCAATCATCAGGGAAATGCAAATTAAAACCACAATGAGATATCATCTTACCCCTGTCAGAGTGGCTATTACTAAAAAGTCCACAAACAATAGATGCTGGTGTGGATACAGAGAAAAAGGAATGCTTACACACTGTTGGTGACACTGCAAATGAGTGCAACGTCTATGGAAATCAGTATGGAGATTTCTCAAAGAACTGAAAGTAGACCTACCATTTGATCTGGCAATCTCATTACTGGGTAACTACCCAAAGGAAAAGAAGTCATTTTATCAAAAAGATACCTGCAGTCAAATGTTCATTGCCGCACAATTCATGATTGCAAAGATATAAAATCAACCTAAGTGCCCATCAATTCATGAGTGGATTAACAAAATGTGGTGTGTGTGTATACACACACACACATGCACCGTGGAGTATTACTAGCCATAAAAGTAATGAATTAATGTCTTTTGCAGCAATTTGGAGACAATTGTTCTAAGTGAAGTATCTCAGGAATGGAAAAATAAACATCACATATGTGCTCTAAGAATTTGGAACTAATTGATGGGCACAGAGAGAAGTAAGAATCATTGGAAATCAAGAAGGGGGAGCAGTAAAAACCGACCTAACAGGTACAATGAATGCTATTTTGGTGATGAGCACACTAACCCTGACTTAAGCATTATAAAAGCTATCCATATAACAAAAACATTTGTACCCCCTTAATATTTTTTTTTTTTGAGACAGAGTCTCACTCTGTTGCCCAGGCTGTAGAGTGCCGTGGCGTCAGCCTAGCTCACAGCAACCTCAAACTCCTGGGCTCAAGCAATCCTTCTGCCTCAGCCTCTCAAGTAGCTGGGACTACAGGCATGTGCCACCATGCTCGGCTAAATTTTTTTTACATATATTTTTAGTTGGCCAATTAATTTCTTTCTATTTATAGTAGAG
>CAUYRT010065630.1:0-42364 GCA_963574885.1 Lepilemur ruficaudatus
AGAAGAGAAGGAAATCTGGCTTCTCAACATGCTGCAATTTCATGATTAAATGTATCTCAATTTCAAAAAAATTTTTAAGTTTCCAACTGATATTTCAAGCTGAGGAAGCAAGTTAAACAGTAAATAAGAAAACAACATAGCTGTCAATGGAAAAACTGTTTTGCCCCTACAGTAGGCCACCAGATTTCCGGGACAAGTAATACTCTTTAGGATTCACTTTCTGTAGCAAAAACCTTCGTGACCACAAAACCACCCTGCCAGCCTTTTACAAAACTCAGATGCATAACATATACCTTAAGGACTGGAAAAAACAAACAAAAACACCTGGAATTCTCATCCTGCAATTTTAAAACAAAGAAAGACCTTAAGAGATTATCTGGTTCAAAATTTCCCAGAGTGGGTTTCATGAAACACTTTTCAAAAATTGTTCTTAATAATGGTGGGTTGATTCCAATAAGTTTGGGAGCACTTTTGGAGAGTCAATAACACATTAGGTCATTAACAACAGTAAGGCCTATAGAAAAGAAACAGGGTTTTGAAAAAACTTAATTTTCACCAAACCTATTTGAGCACAGAATCCTTTTTGTAGTATTTATTAAAATCCTGTGAAATTAATGTTTTGTAGAAAACCCCTTATCTTGCACAGAGAAACTCAAGTCCAGAAAGGCTAGATGATTGTCCCAAGTTCAATGCAATTAGTTCATGGATAAGCTAAAAACAGATCTCATCTTTCAAGACCCCACTAGGATGTTCTTTTTAGTACTGTGTTGTCTCTCTCCTGTAACACCTACACTCCTAGAAGGATCAGACTATAAGAACCACATCTAAGGCCGGGCGCGGTGGCTCACGCCTGTAATCCTAGCACTCTGGGAGGCCGAGGCAGGCGGATCATTTGAGCTCAGGAGTTTGAGAAAAGCCTGAGCAACTCCGAGACCCCGTCTCTACTTAAAAAACAGAAATTAGCTGGACAACGAAAAATATATATAAAAAATTAGCTGGGCATGGTGGCACATGCCTGTAGTCTCAGCTCTTCAGGAGGCTGAGACAGGAGGATCCCTTGAGCCCAGGAGTTTGAGGTTGCTGTAAGCTAAGCTGACACCGTGCTCTCTAGCCTGGGCAACAAACACTCTGTAAAAAAAAAAAAAAAAAAAAAAAAAAAAAGAACCACATCTTGGAGACCATCTAGTGCAAAGCCTTCCTAAAAAGGTGGGGGAATACAGTTTCAGAAAAGTGAAGCAGTTTGCCCAAAGTGACACATAAAATCCATTCTTGCAGTAAACTAGAATCTAACTCTGAATTCCAACCGTAGTCCCTTTTCTACAATAGCATACTAATTTGTGCAAAACCAACGCTTTTTGCTTCTGAGGTAAATGAGTCACGGACAAGATGGGTTTTAGCTATTAAGGACCCATTAAATATTTATTAAACTATACTGTGTCAATAGGTATTTTAAATCAATGAAATATGATTGTCTTTACTTACAAATGTCATCCACTGTGACAGGGAATCAATGTTTCAAGCTGTTGAACAGGCCATCAACCCTGTCCTGTTGGATGACACCTGTAAATAAAATAAATCTATTTTTGAGTGAGTAGATTTTAAGCCAACTAGATTTAAGATGCATGCACTTTAAAGCAAACAGTAACTTTTCAAATGATTCCCCGGTGCCAACTATTTCACTTGAAGTAGCTATCACTGGCCATCAGCACAAGAGAATCCAGGGTATTCAACATGTAATGTTGCTAGAATACACACGGATCATTGCTCCTAGAGCTAAAAGGGTCCTCTAAGCATTATCTACCTCAGTTTCCTGCCTCTGTGAATATTATTTTCACTTTGTAGGAGGGACAACCAAAACATTGTGAAGTTAAAATGACCAGCCTAATGTTAAATATTAATAGCTAAGTGTCTTTAGCTAAAGTTCCCTGGTGTTGAAAAGTACGTATAGAACACATTAGCAAAGGTTATCATTAGGCTGACCAACTTTGAAAGACTCACATGTACACAGTTTTAAATATTTCACAAATGTTGACTTACAATATTCTAGCACATCTGCAGAGAATATATTGTCAGTGTTAGATATTTAAATACAAGCATTACTGAAAAATGCCATGGATGGAAAATTCACCAACAGTGAGAAAATGGGAACTAGATAGTGAAAAGAACAGTATTAAATACTGCATGCATTTGGGATTCTAAATTCTGGCTACTTCCAAACAAGATTTCTGGTTCCTAACAAATATGAGTATATGAAAAACCATTTTTTTTTACAAATTTTCTACAGTCTATAATTTGAAATGTTGGTTTCTCTGTAGCCACAAAATGCCAATCTAAGTAAGATCTGCCAGAAACTAAAATTTGGGCTGGACAATGAACGTTCTAAATTTCCACTCTGAACCTAAATACTCCCAGATAAGTGAAAGTATTTTAGGATGCTGCCTTGAGGTAATATGGCTGTTATATAATCATTACCACCAAACTCATATTATGAGTGCCTACTATGTGCCAAACACTGTTTGAGCATTTTACACATACTATCTCACTCAATCCTCACAACTTAATTATTATAATTTTACAAGTAAGACAATCAAAACACAGAGAAATTAAGAAACTTGCACACAAATCTATTTGGTGACAGAATCCAAGCTCAAAGTCTTTATTTAATCTAGCAACTGAAGATTCTCGAAAATATAAAAAAGAATTTTAACACAGTTCCAATTAGAATATATAAAATTCCCCCAATTAAATCTCACACAAGATAAAATATCAGGAAAATCTTTTATTTTTTTCTTAGAAGAGGCTGGGGACAACTTTTCAGAAGTAAAATAAACTTAATGCCACAGAATTAAAACTTTTGAAGTCAACCTGAAATATATTACAATTAAAATATGATATGACAACTGAAAAACTGAAAGACAACCTGTCTTTTATAATTAAAGGAAAGTAAACCTTCCTGATTCAATTACTTAGCAGTCCATAAAGAGACAAATCCTCCTCTTACTTAAGATTGATTCCCCAAATAGTATAATAGTTATTAATAGACTAAATTTAATCATGCATATTAAAAATATATATTAAATAAATATATATATATAATATATATAAAATTTTGCTAAAGAGCTATTGATAAAGTGAATTACCTTAAAGGAAAACAAAAAGTAATTCAGATAATGTGACCCCTCGATTACTTATATAATAGTATCAATAATTATCTTTCCTTAGTTATTAAGTTATGATTCTCACCAATCCCCTGAACTTTTTCGCTAGGGTCCATTTTTCAACATATTTTAAAAACTATGAAACTGATAAAATAGAAAACAATCAAGAGTACAAAAATATACCTGACATATTTTAACTGAACAAGAATTACATATATGCAAAGCTCAGCAACATAGAAATTTGACATTAAGAAAAATGCATATACTTTTCAAAGCACTGTGGAGAAATCAATCTCTTCCAGCAATAATGACTTTCTTAAAAGAACCCCAAAGAGAAAAAGATAAATTGTGGTTTCATGGTAGCTTACCCTTTTCTCTGATACCCCATCCTGGCCTGTAGGATCTCTCTCATCATGTGTCTCTTTCAGGACTGGCATATGTTTTTTGTATGCTGGCTCTCTGTTTAAGGTTGTGTATCCTATGTGCTCATAAATTGGGTTTATCGTCATCTTGGCAATGTATTCTGCTGCCTTGGTTTCAATATAGAGAGTAATCAAGCCATCAGTCACCAGATCGTGGATGGACTCAAAGCGTTTCTCCCCAACAAAGTGCTTTCCATCGTAGTAGAGCCTGAAGTTTCTGGTTTGACTTCCAAATCTGCCTCAATGAAATGGGAAAGATGTTTTTAAGAAAAGTAAGCAAGTGAATTCTTTCTGGAAAAAAAAAAAAACTATTGCTTTGTTTGTGTGTGTCTGTTTGTTTAAATAAGCTGTGGCTAATCTCTGTGAATCATCTGGAATATATAAAATTAAACTTTTGAACACAAAGAATGAACTTGCAATAACTAGGGATAAATAGCCGAAAGCATGCCGACCCTAGAAGGAAGAATTTGTTCTAATTTATCTTTTTAAGCCACTTCATTATGCCTGTAGAAAAAAGGGAAAATAAACCTTACACCCTATTAAAACACAGTCGGTATTCAAGTGTCCACTCCATACTATATGAAATTTCTATATTAACATTTTTTCCAGTTGATCAATAAAAGTATTCCATGTACTTTAGACCTCAGCATACATGCCTTTTAATAGGAAAGCTCCATTTAGGGCTCACCTGATGATTATGATGCCAGCAATCATTTAAAGTCCAGTTGACCCCAGAATCTGAGCCATGTAGGGCAGGATGGCACAGAAACATACTTTTGCTGTTTCTGGCCACAGGCCAAGGACTTGTTGTTCCCTTTGTACATAGTCATTCTTCTGTGTCTGTTGGTTAAGTCTGTGCAAGAAATGTTTGCAATATATAGGGCATACAAGTCATAAATATCAGACTATAGAAATTCTGTTTTCAATTTTAAGTCATGTTTTGATGACATGCTTTAACAACTGCAGAATGGTTTCATTTTATGATTATTTCAGTATTTTGCTTCCTGCAGCAAATCTCACAAAGGGATCCAAGTTAACATGATTACTATCAGTATCTTTGCAAGAAGATAGATATAGGCAAGAAAATGCATTGACTTTGATCAAAAGGCACCAAGATCTTTCAGCGGCACAGTCTCCTAAAGGCAACCCTGAGTGAGCCTAATTAAAAACTAAACATATCAGGAAGGTTTATTTAATTTCATTGTTGAAAATACACAGCACAGAGATTAACTAAAGTACTTAAATAATCATTGTTTAAGTAAAACGTTAAATGGGACTACAAATTTGTTATGCAATAATATTATTCTGGTATAGGTTATATTCCAAATGGATAGAAGTTAGAACCATCTTAATGTGCTCTTAAAAAAGGAAACAATTTTTTTTTATAATGGTCTAAGGCATCTCTATTTCTGTGGTTCAAATGAGACTTTAATAATTATTTAATCTAGAATCCAACATACCATCCATGTTGGCCCTTCTAACATATAATTTATCCATTTTTGGTTAAAAGCAATCAAATTTTGATTTACATTCAAGTAAATTATCCATATAATTGTACTCTCCATTTTCCTTTAATGTTAAAGACATATTTCTCCCAAGTAAATTTTCACTATAATGTAAGTCTAAAAATTAGGAAGGTAAAATTTCTACACCAAAGTTTAAATATAAAGATTTTTCAGTTTAATATACTGTTTTCATCATCTCCTTTTTTGTGATATAAATTTTCTGCCATTTACAAATAATCATTACAAATAATCAAACTATTTCATAATTTTTATAAGGCTATAAATAAACACACAAAGCATGGTTTATCATTAAGTCCCTTTATATTTCATTTGTATCAGAGGCATTTCAGTGCGGGCTCAGACCACTTTATTCCTGCTAGGGCTTTGATACCGTAGGCATTTCCATAGTGGATAGGGCACTTAACTACAATTCAAGCAATGGTGTCAGTTACTTGTCGCTCAATGGTCCTCTGAAATCTGAGAAGTAAAGAGGCACAGGACATGAAGGGAAGATGGTGGAACTGGCCTCACCTGGGCTGAGAATGGTTTGATTGAAAGAATGGAAGTCTAGAGTTAGACCTCCTAGCACTTCATAAGGGGCTATTCCTAATCAATTCAAAGAGAATTTCTGGCTACATGCAGGGAATCATGCAAAAAAAAGACTGTTTGTCCTTTTCTCTTTCTCCACTCAGTGACTTCAAGAGATCATACCCGTGATTTCCAATTCCTCCACAGCCTGTACTTCAGCTCCAGCCTTCCAGTCCAACCAAACTTTCAGTCTTAAGGGAGCTGATCAGATAACTATTAATAAAACAACTCATAATGCGGTTTGATTAAAACTTAGCCTTAAAGGACAAGAAAATGAATTTCCATTTTGGAATTATGAATGATTTTTTAAAGAAAAATTGTATTATTTTTGCTAACGGAACTGCCAAGTTTTCCTTGCCTAATCTGAACTACTCTTTTAATTAGTAAATCACATAAAGAATAGCATCACAGCACAATCAGAGACTGCAAAACTTTTTTGATCTGATTTGAAAGGCATGCTGTATTAATATTTGTGGGATCAGAACTGGAAAAAGAGGTCAGAAAGTCTTTGAGAAAGGTGGGGGATGGATGTATCTATTCTACATAAGAAGAGCCATAAAACGGGAGATACTAAATCTAAGGGCAAAGAAATAATCCTTCCTTATAAAAGTTTACTGCTGGCAGATTGTCATTAATTCAAGAAATAGTTAACAAAACACCCAGGCCCATTGTTAAGTGTTAGGTAGTTCATAACAAAATTCCTGTCCCCTTGGTAACCCCAATGGTAAATAAACATAAAAATAAAAATAAGTCAATATAAAGACATGAAATACTAAATTTTACAAAGTTCACCTTCAGATTGATTTTTAAAATGACTATCAAAATGTATATAATCTTGCTCTTACATAGAAAAGTTATATTTCTGTAAAGTGATCCATGAAACCAAGTGAATCTTAGTATCTCCCTCACACTATAAAAACCAAGAAACTCACTGCCAAATAAGAGCTCAGAGCATAACAGTTAAGCTTACATAAGAGCTCAGAGGTACTGCTTATGTCTAAGTATAAAAGCACTCTTGCAATCTTGAAATAGGGTTTGGCCAGGGGCAGGCAAGTGTGGGTCCTATGTGTTTAACAAAAACCTAGGCTTTTGGCATCAGACAGATATAAGATGTAAATCCTGGATCTTCTACTTCCTAGCTGGGTGACTTTGGGAAAATCATTCGTCAGATTCTGCATCTAAAAAATAGAAATAACATCACCCTACCCCATATGATCATGAGGATATTTAAGTCAAAGCTAAATATACAGTAGGCTCAACAAATGGTAGTTCCTCTTCTCCTACTCTGTTAGCAGAGAATGACAGAATCAGTTACCAAACAATAAAGTAAAATAGAAAAGATATTCAATAGATATGGGAGATGGCTAAATAAATAACTGGCAACACTGGCTGTATAGGACCATCTCTGCACTGATTGATCATATGGTCAACAAATGGCAAGGAAGAGCTCTTTGTGAATTTTTCTTCTGGATGTCCATAAGTAAGATTATCTCTACTACTTGGTTAAACAGAGTGGAACTGTAACACAGTGCAAAGTGGAGAAGAGGAACAAACGAGGAAGGTCTTTCCACTGTGCCCTGGAACTTAAGTCTCTGGGTTCAAAGAAGAAAGGTCAGGAAATATACTCCTATTTTGAAAGCAGGACATGTTAAATGGATCTAGTGACATTACTGGATTCTAGACGGTAGCGTACTGATTTGTGAAAACTATTAAAGCTAAGCCATTCCCCCTCCACTTTATATAGGGAGGATTTTCTCCTCTCCTATAGCTTCTGACCTTGCTTAATAGCTGTTCATTCCTTGGTGAACATGCTTGAAACTGTACAGGCCCAATTCTCACCTAGATAGAGTTCAATAAGATGAAAATTCATTTTCTCTGAAGTGGTAGTATAATAAACAAATAGAAAAGAAAGACAGGGACAATGTGCTTTAAACTGCTACTTACATAATTACCACTTTCTAGAAAGAATATCTTTTTCTCCAGTGATTCTAGGTTTTGGGTTTTATATTTTAAAATGCTGTTTAATGCTGTGCCCAGTTTTATTGAGATGAATTTCAAAATATATAATTCTAACATCTAACTTTGTTTTTCAGCAAATGAATCACACTGATAAAAAATTTAGTCTAGAAGAATAAATGATGAAAATATATATAAAGAATAGCCTTTGGAATTTTACTCTACTTTTTCTAAAACCAAGAATTAGTTCTGATTTGAGGCCAAAGTTATTTGGAAGTATCTCTTCAAAGGGAAGCTCCAAGCTAACAGATGTTTCCTGTTAACAAACAGAAAACAAAACATATACAACACACTTGTCTAAGCTAACAATAAAATGTTAGAAGTATTTCCAGCAACCAAAATACAAAACCAGTTTTATTTATCGTAAACATATATTTGTGTGTTGTTTACCAGAGTCAAAGAAGCTAATCTAATGGTAAAATACAAATATTTCACAAATTCATCCAATCATAAACATACCCTTGGAAGAAAAGTTAAAACAGAAATAAGAATATGATGAAGCATTCAATTAAATAAGATAAATTTAGACAAATTCTATGAACTAAGGAAGGCTAAAGAAGAGAGAGCATAGTTATATACAACTTTAAGATGCTTTCTCCATCTAAAACTTTGTTAGACTATGACTTTTATCTGTCTTGCTATATAACTTTGGATGATAAAATGGGGAAAAGTATTAAAATATGTTAACTCATGATGATATTTCTTTGGTTAAATAAATCATTTTCAGTGAAGAAGCAATCCAATTTGCCTAACTAAACTATCAAAGATGGCACCAGGAAGCCATCTTTTGGAAGGTGGAACTGATGTAGAAGGATTAGTTCAAAGTTTGTTTCAAAGCTGTTAGATATTCCTCCTACTCTCCCTATCCTGTTCCCAATGTTATCCCTTCCCCACTGTGGCAGAAGACTTACGTTCTGTTCTCTGGGTAGGATATAACAGTTGAGATTGTGAACTGAAGAAGACCAGGCAGAGTTGAAGGCAGAGATATCATCCCGAAAACTAAGTGAAAATTTCAATACTGAAGATTGACACCTCCATTTCTCTTCAGGTTCTCAAAAGGCTTATACTTTTCCTGACAGGAGACTGGAATATTCTTCTCTGGGAAATCTGATCAATCCAAGTGAAAAGACTTAAGGAAAGAGACCATTATCCTGTAATTGTCAGGATCTCAGAGCTACCGATCAGCTTTTTACTGCCACATACACTTAAATATGAGCAGTCAGTCAAAAACCACCTGACATCTGAGGAAAATTTCTCTCATAAAACACAAAGACTATAATAAATAAATAGAATCAAAGTTGGAGGACACAAAATCATGCATGGAGTTGAAAAATTTTTTAAAATTATCAATATGCTGAAAAAAACAAAAATAAGATGTTTCCTGTTCCTATTTTTGAATAGAATTTAACCAAGAACCATTAGAATGCTATAAAAATACAGAATATACAGAAAAATAAGTAGAAAAAGAATATAGCATGAATGAAAAATTTAAAAGAAAGATAAAATTGAGAAAATTCTCAAGAAAAGCAAAAAGATGAAAAGATGAAAAATAGAAGAGCAAAAAATAAGGTAGAGAATCGATCCAAAAAGCCCAATACATATAGAAATGGAAGGAGAAGGAATCAAAGACATAATTGAAAAAATTTTATTGCAATGGAAGAACACAAGTTTACCCAATGGATGAAAAATACGCCCACACAGAGAGGGTAAACGTGAAAGTACTCAAAGAATAGTCCAATGATTGCAAATGAAACCTCGGATTGGCAAAATTTAATAAGTCTGACAATATTAAGTACCAGCAAAGATATAGAGCAGCTAATGTAACCACTGGCTCCTTTAATGTTTAACGAAGAGGTTTTATATTAGCCAGTAAAGCTGAATTATACACACACACACACACACACACACCCTATAACACAGCAATCCTATTCTTAGGTAATATCCTAGACAATATGTGTGCTTATGTGCACCAGGAGATATATATATGGCAGTAATGTCCATAAATGGCTAAACCTGGAAACCACATAAATTTCCAGTAAAATAGAAAAATTGTGGTACACTTACTTAGTTAATTTTATGTCTTTGAGAGATCCTATTACATCATTTTTCCCTCTTGAAAATTGTTAATGGTTCACTACTGCCTATAAGAAAAAGTCCAAACACTTTAGCAAGCTCCAAGTCCTTAAGAATCAATTAGCTTAACTTACTTTAAAGCTCCAGAGACTGACATAGTACTTGTCATATATTGTGCCCCAAGTAACTGGCTGTTGAATAGAATAAATAAAGGTATCATTAATGCTTTCCCTTTAATTGGCCAGCTATACGTAATGATAAAAAGTAATTTAAAAAAATACATAGGAATCACATAGAACTGCCAAAATATAATCTAATCATTATAGCTTTGTCAGGCATAATTTAAAAAGAAGTAAAAATTACCATGATATAGTTGCTTGTCATTTGCTGAGCTATAATGCTCTTAGTGCAATGACCTGTATAAGATGAAGCTGTTTTCCATGTTGACAATTGGGAGTAAATAAATAATGATAACATTTCTAATGTAGTGAAACAATAATTTCTGTTACCTATTATTTTTCATTTTACTATACCAGAGAACCAACCTTAAATACTGTGTCTAGCCACTATGTAAATTTATGCTTTTATCATAGAAAAGTATTGTACACATTCCAATCTTTTAAAAGTCAGAGTAGGTCTAGAAATGATCACGATGTCTGTACAATTAACAATAGATTTGCTTTATTCAAGACTTGGTGATCAGTCTCGCTAAAAGTTTATTAAAATCTTATTTTTAATTAGGCTACTATGTTAGGATAAAAATTTACACTACAAGTCCACAAAAGCATGGAGTTATATGTGTGTGCAAACACTTGTAGAGTTCTATACACGTATAAGTGTGTGCAGACAAACACAAACCCACACACTTATACACGTTTTTTAGATTCCTATATAATTCCATTAAAAACACAAAGCTTTTATTTAATCATTTCAGTATAAATTATACCATTCTAAGTATCATATAGGGAATACAATTTAATACTTTTCTTGATGACTCAGGCTCATTAACATATTATTTTAGTGTTTCAATACAGAAATATCCCGAGACTACTGTAATGTATTGAGTTGCTTTTCCCTGATTTAAACTGCCCCTAATTATTGAACTTACAGTGCTTGGATTTAGTTTTGTATTTTTAAATCCTCTTTGCAGGTTATCAACTGTGTTCACCTTTCAATTTGCTACTGGTAAGCTTGAAAAAAGGCCAAAGGATTTAATATTTTATACAAAACTGTATTAAACAGGCTCAAATGGGGATTACTGAGCATTGCTTTGCAATAAATACATGGCTCTGTGATGACTACTGTGCCACCATAGGCATTTCCATTTATTTCTAGCCTCGGCACTATATTTTAGAAGCCTGGCATTGTCAACAGTCTGACCTCCAGACAGAAGGATGCTATAGATGAGCAGACACAATCCTAAATTTGTTCAAGTACATACGTTTCAGTTAAGTATCTCGTGTTCATTAACAATCAGTAAATCACTACATTTTTCTCATAAAAATGCCCTATTTTTAAAAAGTCAATTTATTAATGTATAATTTACATAGAATAAACTGCATTCATTTAAAGGGCATAATTCAACACACTTTGACAAATACCTGTGTCCCAGTCAAGATTCAGAACATTTCTAACACCTCCAAAGGTTTCCTGATGTTCTTTTGCAGGCTTGTCCTGGTCCTACTGAACAACTTATCTGTTTCCTGTCACTATAATTTTCTATTTTATATAAATGGAATTATACAACATACATTCTTTTATGTTTGGATATCTAAGTTTTTAACACAAAGATTTACTTTAAACTGATGAATATTGTTTTAATCAGATTTTAAACTAGACCAGGATTTCTGACTGTGGAAAAGCAATAAACCATATTTGTATTTGCTACTTTGTTTCTGGGGTTGTGTTTTGATTAACCTCGTCTCTGATGAAGATATAAGGCATTAGATATAATCAACCTATTAGATGAAAAAAAAGAATTATCAACATAACAATGGTTACCACTTACTGACTTTTAATGGCTAATAAGCGAAAGGCTTAATACGTAATATAGAATGTATCTTTGTGTGTTTGTTTTCGTAATACTATTTAATACGTTTTGAGTGTCATATTGTAGGCACTGTCTGTGCCTTATCCCAAATAATCCCTCCAATAACTTTATGAGGTATTATTATTACATCCTCATTTTATAGATAAGGAAAATGAGTCTTACAGAGATTAAATAACCTGCCCAAATCAATACAGAAAATGCCGGAACCAGAGTTTGAATCCAGGGCTGTCTAAATGCAAAGGCATGTTCTGAATCATTGACCACCCTATATTGATTTAAAACCATAGGGCCAAAAAGATCATCAAAAGCCCCATAATTAGGCTATGTATCTTTTACAGCAACACAGCAAAGAAATCATGAGTATCTGTCCACTTAAGAAATCCTTACACAAGAGTGGTAAATAGAATGAAAAATGGCTGCCTGCAGTTTTTTATTTATGTAAAGAACTGTATCACAGGTAAGTGTTCTGAGTCTGAAAATTTATTATCCAATGCAATTCTGTAGAATAAGCCTACAATATACCAAGCACTGCACTAGTTTGAAGGAAACCAAAATGAGTGAAACTTTGTTTCTGCCCTGGAGGACCTCAGTTCATTTTTAAAGACAAATAGACATATACATATTTACTATAAGTGGTACCTTGTACCTAGGTATATTTAAGGTACAGATCTTTTCAGAAAATAACTTAATAACTACATGATCAAAAGCACTAGGCATAACCATATTCAATACCGACCCGAATATAACCTTGCATATTAGGTACCATCCTAAATATCAAAACACCTGAGTCATCAGTAGATTTCTAAGGGAATCTAAAAACTTGGCAGCAAATAGGTATTGGAACTCTGCACAAAAATTCTGAAAGCCCTAGCAGGAGGGGTCAATCTGTAGCCTGGCAAATGACCTTAACTGAGAACATAAGTAGAGCCAAAAGCTAACACAATTGTCTGAAACAAGAGCAGATGGGAAGCAGGGGGAAAAAGGAACACTCACTCAGGAAGATGACAAGAACCATAGGGCAGCTATTTAAGCCTGAGGATAACATGAGGCATTCACAGGATACCTGTTCTACTACACTCAAGGAAGAAAGGACAATAAAGGGTGGGAGAGAGGAGGAAGAGAGGGAAGACAAAACAAATCAAAGGAAACATTCAGTATATTTAATAAGAGCAATGCATCCATATATGGACCAAAATACCTTTATGAGGACTTCAGAAATCAGTTAACAAGTTGCAGTACGCTAGACAAGTGCAAAGCCCAGAAGAGGCACATTGAAATGGCAAAAAGAGTCATTTCACTTTATCCACAATAACCCCTCCCCAAAGGTAGTACAGCTCAGCTCTGCTAGTGGCTTCTGGGTGGAGACAGGGGAGTGGAAGGAACAAGAGTGAAACATGCATCTAACATTTCTGCTCTTTGGAGGGCTTTTTGAGGGGCCAGTCTGTCTCTCACCTGATTTAGAGTGCTAATGGAACTGGCATTGTGAGGCTGGCTTGAGGCAGCAACAGAGGGGCTGCCATGCCACAGACAGAGGCCAGCACAGCTTGGTATGCGCCCACCAAAGATGCTCAACTCATGGCTTCTTTCCTAATACTTTCCTTTTCCTACTTTTCTGCATTTTATTCAATAGTGCACATGTTAATAAAAACCAAGTGTTTATGGATAAACCTAAATTTAAATAAGTAAATACAATTAAGTAAAAATCAGAGTTTGAAAAAAAGGGAGGTGAAACTTGACCTTATGTAGAATTAATTTGAACAGCAAACTTCCCATATACTTACTGACATAAAAAATATTAATGATATACAGCTAACTGAAAAAAAGCAGGTCACACAATAGTGTACCTGGAAAGAAGCTATTTCTCTATAACTCAAGAAAATGATAGAATTTCATACACATTTTTTTTTGTTTGTTTTTTGAGACAGAGTCTCACTCTGTTGCCCTGGGTAGAGTGTGGTGGTCACACTAGCTCACTGCAGCCTCAAACTCCTGGGCTCAAGCAATCCTCCTGCCTTTGGCCTCCCGAGTAGCTGGGACTACAGGCGCATGCCACTACACCTGGCTAATTGGCCTATTTTCAGTAGAGCAGGGTCTCCCTCATGCTGAGGCTCATCTTAAACTCCTAAGCTTAAGCCATCCTCCCGCCTAGGCCTCCTAGAGTGCTAGGATTACAGGCATGAGCCACTGTGCCCAGCCTTCATACACAATTTAGCAGTGATTATTTCCAGGTAGTAGGATCAGAGGTGATTTCTTGCCTTTCTTTGTGCTTTTCTACATTTTAAATGTTTTCTGCATTATATATATGTTACAGAAAAAAATACTAATCTCTTTAACAGTTATCTCCTCTTGTGCCTTTACAATATAGTTCAATTTGCAGCACATTTTCAAGAACACATCTATTTTCCAAATAAGGGATGCCTTAAGTTAAATTATCCACTCCCCATTGTGTCACATCAATTACTTTCTAGAGTTTGTTTTATTAAAGCACAGCTGATCAAGGGTACCTCATATAAACTGGAATTATTATACCAATGTTTTCTTTTTTAAAAGTTTACAGAACTGACAACATGTATTACATTTTTAAGTAAATTGTGCTATCCCTTTTATCAGCATCGATTTTTTGATATTTCAGGACTACTAAATTCTACTGTCACGTATGTTATCACCTATTCTTATATCTAGAAAATTTCCCATAAAATGATTGATAATCTTAACTAAGAGAAGCAGAAAAATATTTTTGAAAAATTATTCTGTAGAACATTATTTTCCACTTATTCCAAATAGCACAACAAGAAGGTTTGCAGGAAATGAAATGAAACCATGGTAACCAACTAAACCTATCATGAGCTATCAGATCAAAAGAACACACAGTACCTTACGTGTCAACGCCTACTAGCAGCATAATCCTTCCCTAGTTCCTTTTGATCCTTCTTCTTAAACATGAAAAAAAGCTTTCAACCACTTTTCTTATTTTAAAAGCACGAAGGTCCCTTTACCAATGTCTACTGTAATTCTCTGGCTTTACTCTGGAACTCTTTGGCCAAGTTCACTTTAAAAGTCAACCTAATATTCTGAGATTCAATTAGAAATTAATTGTTGGTTCTTTTCAATCATTAGTAAAATTACATTTTTTACTTCAATGCATTTTATCATTTTCTAATATAATAGCAATAGTTTCTTCACACTAAATCTTTGGAACTGTAAAGATTAAATAACATTCTCACAGGAATCCCCTGCTTAATGGAATCTTATCAGCATTCTAAACACAAAGGCATAATAAATTAAATACCAATTCCATTTACACAATACAGAGGAGTCCTATTTTACCATCTGGTTGTCCATTCTATCACCAATCATCAATTCCCATCATAAGAACTGAAGCCAAACTCACGGAATCTGGATCAACATGTTCTTAAACTGCCAATCATCACCTAAAACTAAATAAACAAAGTAATATGGCTTTTGTCAAGTCACTAGCTGTTTATCACACAACCATGTAGTAAGGCAAACAATAGGGCAAACCTCTGCATAGACCAGAGACCATCTTTGCTGTTATGACTAGCGACCCCTTAGCAATTATCACTTAAAAGAAAATATACATACAATGCCATAAAAATAGATGTGTATTTTATGCATCACCATTTTCTGAAAGGATAAACAAATAATTATGAACGGTGTTATCTCTAGGGAGTGGAACTAGAAGTATACGGAAGGAAAGTACTATAATTTATCATCACAAGCACTTTTCTCTTATTTGAAAAATTTTTTACTATATCTGTGTTGCTTTCATGATCATAATAAAGATGTAATAAGTTACATGAATGCAAATATGCTCTTATTTTTATTGTGAATGATTGTAGTTTTTCTTTAATAAGTTATCCAAACTTACTATAAAATAATTTTTGTAAGTAAAAATTATCAATGAGTGGTCTTATAATGGAATTTTGGTTTAAATTATTAAACTTTGAATACACTTAATTTGGGTTTTCTCTTTTGGGGGGAGGAGTAGAAATGTAACCCTTGAGAATTAGTTGGAATAAATCTCATCCTTATAGGTCTTAAACAGAGGTTTATCTGCTTCATAAAAATGGTAATGTGTTGATAACTTTAAAATCTTAATTACTAAAAAGGGACTGACTTAAAAGCTAAGAGTTGACTCTATGTCACACCCCTTGTCTACTCATTTTATTATTGCTTTTTGATGTTGTTTTTAACAAGTTACATTTTTCAGTTTCTCTGCTTTTTGTCTTGAGCAAGTTAAGCCTTGGTTTTCTCATCTGCAAAATGTATAAAGTAATAGAATCTACCACATTGGTTTATTTTGTATATAAAACTGAGTTTTCCAACCTGTTGCCATGAACAGAGGTTACAGGTTAGGAGATATCAAACCTGTTTAACCCTTTTGGAGGCCAGGAAGGGGCTGACACGCTGAAGTCCTTGGGCCAGTCACATCGGACCATGATCAGCTTTATGCGTTTACCTCAATGTACCATACAACATTATTTTCTATGGGTGCCACAATATGAAAAAGATTTGGAAATCTGAAAAATAATTCATATGTTTACTATAATGCCTGGAAGAGTAAGTATGTGGCAAACATTAGCTATTATTATATTAACATTTATAAAACAGTTAAGTCCATTAATAGAATATTTGGATATGCCAAATCACTTGCAGAAAAGGAATCACATTATCAACACATTCTGGGGCTCTATCTGGTTACTTAAAAACAGACCTTAAGAGACTCTGGTATGCCTTCTTACTGTACCTTAAAGTAGACACACAAGTCAGATTCTAGTTCCCATTTGCGAGGTAGATGACCTGAGAGTCAGAGAGAAATACTCTAAGGCAAAGCTCCTGTTGGTTAGCCCCAAAATGTACTTGAAACTCAATTTCCTCCTAAATGAGATGCTCAATGGAATCTGCCTTATGCCATGCCTTCAAAATTAAAAAAAAAAAAATCTTGAAGTCAGCTTTTTTGTATTTCTCTATCATTGCTACGTAGGCATACTTTTGAGAGAACTGAAATCGGAATAGACAGAATACTAGTAAATAACAACCATTGCTGAGGCTAAAAATTTGAAAAATGAAGTACCATTCAAGAGTAAGGTACAAATCAATCCATAATGAGACACCACTTCACACCCACTAGGATATCTATATTCAAAAAGACATAACAAGTGTTGACAAAGATGTGGAGAAACTGGAACCTTCGCACACTGTTGATGGGTCTGTAATGATATAACCAATTTGGAAAACAATTTGGCAGTCCCTCAGAAGGTTACTTTTGGCCAGGCAAGGTGGCTCATGCCTCCCAAGGTGCTGATGGCTCCCAGCACTTTGGGAAGGCAAGGCAGGAGGGCTGCTTGAAGCTAGGAGATTGAGACCAGCCTGGCCAACACAGTGAGACCCTGTCTCTACAAAAAATTAAAATATTAGCCAGGTGTGGTGGCATGTGCCTGTAGTCCTAGCTACCTCGGAGGCTGAGTCAGGAGGATCATTTGACCTTGGGAGGGAGGAGTTTGAGGTTGCAGTGAGCTATGATGATCCCACTGCACTCCAGCATGGGCTACAGAATGAGACCCTGTCTGTCTGTCTGTCTGTCTGTCTCTCTCTCTCACACATACACACAGGTTACTTCTGAGTTACAGTAAGACCCAGCAATTTTACTCCTAGGTATATGCCCAAGAGAAATAAAAACTATGTCTACACAAAAACTTGTATACAGTATTATTTACAATAATGTTATTTACAGCAGCATTATTTATCATAGCCAAAAAGTGGAAACAACCCAAATGTCCATCAATTGATAAACAAAATATGCTATATCCATACATTGGCATATTTTTCATTAATAAAAAGGAAAAGTACTGATACATGTTACAGCACATATTCTCAAAGTGTGCTCCACTGAAAGATTCCATGAAAAGAGGGTCTCATGATCTAATGAGTTTAGGAAATGCATTATAGATAGACCTGTTAAACAATACTCACAGGCTCTGAGAAGTACTGCAGGATTAACCTTAAAAACATTATGCTAAGGGAAAGAAGTCACAAAAGATCACAAATTCCATTTATATGAAATATCCAAGATGTATACATCTATAGAGACAAAAGTAGATAAGGCCTGGTTGCCTAGGGCAAAGAGTGAGTGCAAATGGGTACAGAGTTTCTTTTCAGGGTGATGAAATGTTCTAAAATTGCTTATATTGCATAACTTTGTGGATATACTAAAAACCAGTGAATTGTACACTTGAAGTGGATGAATTGGTATGTTACTTACAACTCAAAAAACTATTAAAGAAACCTAGTAAGATACGAGAACATGCAAAAGCCATGCTAGCAAAAAGAGTTAGAAAAAAGGCACAATTTTGTAATACATAGAAACAGTGCTTCATTGTTGTAGGTAGATGTTTCATAACACTTTCTGGACAGGAGGTAAGTCTTTTTTGGTCCAGGAAAAAAAAAAAAATGAGAAAACAGGAAGAAAAAGAATCAGTGAGTCGATCAGCCCTTAAAATTTTTTTCTCTATCAATTTAACACTTAACAGACAGTCTTTTAGGTTCATTGATCAAAACAGGATATATTAAAAAAAGAGAGAAAAATGAGAGGGAAGGTGTATGTTTATCTGAATTTGCCAAACAGAAGAAACCTGTTTTCTTCGTTCTTTCCCTCCCTCTACTCCCAGCATTTAATCTTAATTTGTTAACCAAAAATGAGAAATAACTCAAAGGCTCTCAATACTCAGCCTACACCTATTAAGTTTTCTCTCCCTATAGACAGCCCACATGGTGAAGCAAATGTTCAATGGAACATTCTCAAAGTGTGCTCCATTGATGATTCCATGAAAAGAGGGTCTCATGGTCAAGTGAGTTTAGGAAATGCAGTATAGTCCTGTTAACAATACTCACAGGCTCTGAGGAGTACTGCAGGAAATAATGCAATCGATTATGTTTACTGGCAGAGACCCACATGGCACCTCGTCGGTCTCCCTGCTAGAGAGAGCATTGCCAGTGTTGGCCAGGACTCCAGTTGCTCACAAACCTGGACGAACACAGGCCTCTGTGACTTCTCTTTCTATTGCCCCAGGGCTGACCAATACTGCTTCTGAGGAATTATTTAAATAAGTTGATACATTCCGTTTATAATCAACTCTTCAAAAATTTAGGAGGTATTATTTTTCATTTTGACCCAAGGTTGCAGCTAATGTCATTTCTTCTCAAAATAAAAATAGCTCTATTGAGTTTTTTCTCTGATTATAAAATGATATACATGCATCATAAAAATAAGTCAGGCAACTCAAAAGATAAAAGGAAGTAAAAATCACCTTTAACTTCAGCACTTAGAGATAAACACTAAACATTTTGGTGATCATTCTTTTAGATCATCATTTTTCTCTACTTAAAAATACACCAAAAGATACAAAATCTTATAAAAGTAGCATGACACTACACATACTGTTCTGTATAATAAATTTTATTTTTCAGATTGATATAGGCTATACACGCTTCAGAATTTATCAAATAAGAAATATGACATATTTTAAAAGAAAATATAATTTGTCCCAACATTATGTGTTTAAATTTTCATTTGTTCTCAACTATTTAAATTTTTTCCAAATAATTCTTATCTTGATGTTCAGCATAAAATAAACATGAAAGAGCCAAGTATTTTGTAGGTATAAGATATTCTCTGGAATAAGTCCAAATCTGTCCTAGAACATCCAGATACCGGATTTGGGGATTATTAAGACTCTTGCACATGTCACTTTGTTGTTCTCCCAATTTAGAGAAGCCAAAATGAGTCAGATTAACAGAAACGTCTCTGGAGCTGCCACCTTGGAGTTAACATTTCGCTTCTCTGATGTATACTGAGGTTTAGAAATAAATGAGGTAGGGGAAAAAAAGAGGAAAAAAAACCATTTCCCTTCAACAAAGTAAACCTTTAAAATCTGTAAGATATCTAGCAACCTTTTTAAAGATCAGTTCTCCATAGCCAAAGAAAAACTGCTTACTAAATTAATTATCTAAATAATTCTGGTAAAATATAGTTCCCACCACCCTTTCCACTCATCATTCTTATTGCTCCAACAATGATCTTTCTAAATTTCAAATGTACCCACACCGCCTTCTATTAAAAGCCTTCAGTGACTCCCATTTCCTACAGATCAAGTCTACATTCTTAAACATAAGATACCAGGCTCTCCTGGCACACTCACTGCTACAATTCCCTAAACTCCTCCATCCACTAGTCTGCCATACATCAAATGCTCCATGCTATTCTATATATTCCTGCCTTGGCCATTTCTTCTTCCCAAAATGCTCATTTTTTCCTCACAAACTACCCCTCTACCTGGTAAACTTTTAGAGTACCTTTAAGAGCTGGCTTAAACGTCTTCTTTCTTGACCCACTTGAATATTACTTGGCAGGATACAGAAGCGCAATAAATGCTGCTGTTTTTGATGACCCAGTTATCTGAGGAATTATATTAATTATCCAATTTAACCATGAAGACTAAACTGATTTCCATGAAAGGCCTTGACATGTATTAGTGACATACCAGGGATAAATATTTCAAGGTATATATTAGTCAAAAGTGCTGCGGATTTCACTATGCTAAAATTATTAACGTAATTGGGTTTTCCATATAACCTTTAAAAAAATGTAATGAATTATCTTAAAGTCAGTTTGGAAAATAATACTCCAAATCAAGTTTTTAAAACTTGATTTACTCAAGTGTTAAAACTTTTAAAAGGCAAAAGAACATCACCAAAACAACTTACAAAACTTTGGTGCCTGCCTTCTCATAAAATTTTCTCTGGGACTCACATCTGATTTTCTTACTGTAGTATTTACTGAAGCTAAAATTGGTTATACTACTTTAATAAGAGTTTGACCAAAATGAAAACATTTGAAAAATTACACCATGGGTTGATTCTTACTGCCTAAGAAGGAAGCTATCTTAATGAGTACAGCCTGTAACACTGTACTGCCTATGGTTAACTGTCTAATTGGTATCTATTTTCCTTCCTTCCCTTCAACCTTCTTCCTTCATTTAAAACAAGAAAAGAAAACCAGATTTTGTTTGGTCATTCAGTATTCCTCCCAAAGCCTCATATCCCAGAAGAAGCTGACTCATTTCCCAGCTCTAGGAGCAGATGCTAGTTAGACAAGTTGTCAGTACATGTACTTCCCCTGTAGATGTCATCGGCCCAGGGGTGGGAAAAGGAGACTAATACTAGCCTCCTGAAGGGAAGGATGCTTACTGCATGAGAGAGGAGAGCTTGCCTTATACTCTCTTGCTGGTCATAAACAAGAAAGCCTAAAGCTCTGATTGCCTAGGCAGCTTCCTTTTGACAACAAAGAAAACCAGCCTAACCAAAACTAAAGTTGATGCTGTGAGTGCCCATGAACAGAAACAGAAAGATCTCAAATGATTCATAACATCACTGGGATACTGATCATCCACATTATTATTACATTTCTGAATTTTTCATTATGTGAGATATTTCCTTACATAATTTATGTTTAAGCCAGTAGAGTTTGCTTGTTTTGAACATTAGGTAATACTTGTAGCTGACAGAGAATATGATTCTTAAAAGTAGGATGCTACTAATAACAGACTAACAAGTTCTCTTTTGAGACACACTGGGATTATTATTCCCATTTTACAATTATTATAGAAAACTAAAGCTTGAAAAGGTTAAATATATAAAATATGGTTAGGCAAGTAGAACTCAGGTTTGTCTGACTCTACAATCTATACTGCAACTTCATTTCCAAAGTTCTAACAGTGAGAGTAGATAATTGCAATTACCTTGTGATAGATTTTTTAAAAAAATATTTAGGAGCTTAAGCCATTGTGAAAAGGGGATATTTTATATCAAAGGGAATCAATGTTGACAGTGAGCCCAATAATACATCAAAGTAATGCATATTTTCAGTCTTATGCCATATTAAATGTGCAACACTGACACAAAGACATGTTTTTTTATATTTCCAAGAAAACTCTTGGACAGAGTCCAAGCAAGTGTGTCCTACATTAAATGGATGACTTAGGAGAAATAATACTAAGATTCTAATGTTCAGCTATAATTCACCTATTTGCATATTTTAGTTAAGGCAGGAAAAGTAAACAGCCAATAGGATGAAAATGTCACGTATTTGTTGAATTAGCCTTTTTGTATTCATAGAAATCTCATCTTATTTAAAAAGCATGAAATGTTCAGATAAAAACAGTAAAAAAAAAACTAGTTATGAATGGGTTGTAATTGCACTTATACCTAGAAATCATTTAGATTTTTAATAGGTATAGTGGTGATAAATGAGAAATAGATGCCCAATATTTAAAAGGTCATTTCATATGATCACTCATATTAGCCTTCCACTAGTTTTTTAATCTCCCTAATTCACTATTTCTGAGAAGCAAATGAAAACTACCTGACATTAGACATTAGGAACTCAATGGATGGGTTTAACAGAAGATCAGAAGTAGCAGAACTGAGGACTAGTAAACTGGAAGTCAGGCCAATAGAAAATGTCCAAACTGAGCCTAATAATTTTTTCTTTCAGTGAGAAAAATTATATAATGACTCATGAAATATATCTTTTAAAGAATTAGTTCTAAAACTATGAAAACCATAGAGAAAATATGTTTTCAACTAAATTTCTTATTTTTTTATGTATAATTGATATCTGCCATATCTCATTCAATTATCACTAATCCAAATGTTGTCAAAATCAACATACAGAAAACCTCAAGGTTACTTTGAAACACTTCATGAGTCATAATCCAGTGCCCAGGCTACCATCTTCTTTTTAACTACACACTCTAAATATGGACATGCCTATCTATATGCTCCCTCTGTATAACACATTTTCTATGAGTAACAATCATTTCTCCTGAATGAAGAAGAATGAAAATGAGCACAGACAGAAAAGACAGATAAGGTCTGGCCTAAAATTCAGGCTGAGGTGGGGTGTGGGAGAAGATGCAACTGAAGAGGGGGAAAAAGATCTCATCCACAGAATGCCTGCCATGCCATGCAGTGAGAAGCTCTTACTGCAGAAAACTGGTACTATGACAGCATACACGGAATACATACTCCCCCTAAAGAGCACCTCACATCACACACAAATGGCCTCAGTGGAGAGGCAGGCCCTGCAAGTGCAGGGGAGATGCCACTGACAATTGGAGGCATGTTCTTTGAAACTCTGGTCAACCCAATAACCTTGCTGATCATCCCATCAGATTTTAAGATGGATCATTTATGATACTGTGAGGGTTATATCAGAAGGGACAAGGCTAGACATTTGGAGACTTCTTAGGCAGTTATTAAACTAGTTTAGGAAGTGGCTTAGAGTTGAAAAGGAGGGAAAATTTTGAGAAATACTTAAGAAATAAGATTGGTGATTTTTGGCTATGTAGGATGAGCAAAAAGAGGAAGTCCTCTTCACCATTATATAGTACAGGCACAGTACCTCGGGCTTTCCAGGGTCTAAGAAAAGGTATGAAATATAAAGAGAAAGGCATCGCTCCAAAACACAAAAGAAAAACTAAAGTTAAGTACAAAAGCAATTTATATTTTTTAAAAAATTTACATATTTTAACAGCAAAAAGTATATATTTGATATGTGGTATAATGTAAGATGGAGGCCTCTAAATGAATGGTGCCAGGGCCCGCATCTTAAAATAGACCTAAGAAAAAAAAGAAAAATGATTTCTTGGTTTCTGTCTTGTGGAACTGACTGAATAATAGTGTCACTAGATAATAAAAGAAATATAGATATTACAACATATTTGAACGAAAAGTGATGAGTTCAGTTTTGAATATACTGAGATTGAAGAGCCTATTGAGAAACTGAGTTCAAGGACTTATTCCTAATTTCAGAGCCTTTGGTTAATGGTAAATGGTAAATGCATAATGAACATCAATGGCTATAAACCAGACAAACTGGCTACCCCCAATGGATCATATATTATGTTGAAAACAAAACAAATTGATGTGAACTAGATTATCAGTTGAAACAGGAGTATCAGGTAAGAGTAATACATGTATCAATACAACTCCTATTTTATATTCTGGCTAACACTTCCCTGTCATACATCTAGTTTAAAACAAGAAAAACATCAATCATATTTCAGCATGTGAATTACTTGCAATTCATATTTACAAATTCCTCCCCCTACCCTCACTATAGCCCCTTTGACTCACTACCATTTCTTTTCCAAGTAATGATTTCATGGTGATTTTCAATAACAAAGAAAGGCCTCATGTTACCCGAGACCTATGAATTTAAAACACTCCCATCAAGATTTATTGGATCAGAGTGGAAGGGAAGTGATTATAAACCTAAAGCCATGACGAATAGAATGAGAGAGGGCAAGAAGGTGGGAATGAGGAAGAGCTTGGAAGGTTTGGGCACTACTTTTCCCCAAACTAAATCTGTGGCCCTCGCATATTTGCTGGTGTCAGCCAATGGAAACTGTGTGACAGACATGTTATGAGAGGTAATATGGTATAACGGAGGGTATTAATACTTGAACTTTGCAATTAGGCATACCTGAGTTCAAACTAAAGTTTTATAACTTCTTCGTGATCTTGGAGAAAGGCAAGGGAAACAGCAACAAAGAAGAAAGAAAGAGAGCTTTGTGCAGATTCTTGTTTCTTATTTTACCCCACCTCCTCCTCCTTTATTCTGGTCCTCTATCCTTTACATCAAGGTTTATTTATCCCAGACAACCATATTGCCAAACATTTGGAAATGTAGTGGTACAGAATTACAGAATTATAAAATGTCAGGAGTAGAAAGATGCAGAAACCAACTTCAAGAAATTCTGTGATTTGTCCCAAATTAGTCTTCCAATTCAATCAATGGCAAATTGAATAGGTACGTGAATTGCCAGACCATATTTCCCCCCTCCCATTTACTACAATTTAAACTGCGAAAACATTATAATTAAGTAATTAAAGGGGGATTTATACTTTATAATTTGCCACAAAAACCAAATTTCCATGAACATGAACTCCCATGACAAGCTATTCTCCAGGTATGCAAATGATTCAGAATTCAGTATAAAATAAATTGTATCATGCTTTTTATCAGAAAGATTAATATAAAAATGTGGGGAAAGGAATAAAAGCAGTCCCTACTCACTCACACAGGCACGAGTGATTTGAAGATGGAATTAGACATGTTAGTTCTAAATATTAATGTCATCTTTCTATTCTCTATTTGTGGCTACCAAAAGAAATGTCATTTCTTTGACCTCTTTCTTTGAGAGTTGCTACTTTTAAGTCTTTACCTAAGAACAGATGAATGTATGTATGAATGAACAAATGAAGGGAAGAACAAAGATAATGGATAACTACTGCAAGCCTTTGGAGAGCAGCAGTATAGAGAGAATAAGAGCCCAGACTCTGAGCCAGACAGTCTGGATTCAAATACCAGCTGCACAACTTCTTAATGTGTGACCTTCGCCACGTTACTCAGCCTCCAGGTCCTCTGTTTCCTCATCTGTCAACTGGGAATGTAACAGTACACAGAGATGTTGTGAGGATTAAATGAGGTTAGATGCCTGGCATGAGGTAAACGCAATAGGTAAGCTGCTAATGTATTACTGTTCTTATTGGGCTCTTATTACCAGGTTAATAGAAATATTTGTTTCTGGGCACTGTACTATAAGCTAGGAACAGACAGAATAGGCAAAGTTCAGTTGATAGGGAAGAGCCAAGAGCTCCTAAGAAAAGCTGCTTCAACCAAAAGGCAACCTAAGAGAAATGACATTGGCTTTAGCTTTATGAGTTACAAAGATCTTTCTCTAAGTCCCTTTCCTTATTCAAGAAATCTGATGAAAGGCGAGGCAGCAAGACAGACAGGGAGAGAAGGGGTAAGATGGAATGGAAGGAAGTAGCTACCACAAAAATGCTTTAAAAGTTTTTCAATTCTTAATTACTGAGTGCTACCATTCATGAGGAATTTTTAAAGGGTCTCGAAGCTATTAAAATGGTAATTAGGTCCCAAGAAAACAAGAACCAATTCAATTACATGCTGGATGCTTTTAAAATTTAAAGCCCTCTATTAAGAGGGTTTTAAATGAAGCACAGTTATAACTGCAGGCCCATGACCAACCTTAAAGCCAAAGTGTAGGTCCCAGGCTGGCGCTGGCTCTCCCGGATGAGGTAGCTCCCCTCAGCCACACTCAAGAGCTGGTCAGCGGCTTCTCTGGAGATCATGCCGTGAAACCTAAGAAACAATGTCAATTCAGAAACTGTGTGCTTTCTACATTTTTCAATAAAACAAAAGCCCCCACCTTCTCCTGTTGTTTTCTAGTCAAAGTACAATACAGTTGGAAGCACTGGGGTTTAACTATGCTTGTATTTCTCTGGGCCTGGCCCCTGGCCAGCTTCTCTGTGGTGATAAGAACTGCACCTAAGTAGTGATCCAATCCAGTTAACAACCATGGAATCAAAATTCACATCCATCTAAGGGAAGATCAACCACCTCTCTCTAGAGGACAATTTCTTTCTCATGTAGCCATTTAACCATATAGACTTGCTAAAAAAATATATAGAAATGTGTCCCATTTCCTTTCTCTCCATTAGTAACACTGCTCCAAGATTCTGGCTCTGAGTCTACACTGGCAATTTTCCAGGACCCTGGGTTGTCCTTAATTGGCATGATTGCACAGTAATGTGCATAATCCGCATTACGGCATATTCAAGCCCAAAGCAAACAACTATAATACTTGCTTTCACTCTCTGCTAAGATCTTATCTTTGATTAACATGGAAAAAAGTAGGAAGAATAAATATAAATAACACACTCTTTACACAAACACAGTAGATTCATCTTTTACAATATGACACAAACATTGATAAGGAAAAAAATGTCAGTGGTGACACATATTAAAAAAATAAAACTATCTTACATTTGTATGTTGATTTACAATCTACAAAGAACTTACAAATATATTGTCTTTTCAGTAACTCAGAGATAATGAAGGAATTTAGGACATGTCACACCAACATATGCTACTTTGGGATAGTGATTATTTTGAGCAGAAGGCACTTGAAAAATACCAAATGCAGGGAGAGGCTTTTTTTTAACTCCTTTTTGAAAAAAGGCTTTATTTGTCTTTATCTACCTAAAGACAGATCTTCCAAAAGGAATTTCACTGTCATCAATCCCCTACCCATGACTTTCATCAACCAGGGAAGACTGACTCCTATCACAGGACAGAAAACTAAAATTCTACATCACACCCAGATGAACTCTGCCACAAACTAGCATAACTCTCATCTATTCTTCTAAGGGCCCAATCAATCATCTTTCCTAAAAATCATTTACTTTCCCCTTGCTATTAAGATGGCTATACAAGCTCTCAAATCTCACTTTTTGGGAGGTATTCACTTTATTTTTTCTGTGATGCCCCTGTACACATAATATTAAAAATAAATGTGACTACTTTGTTTCCTGGTAATCTACCTGTTGCTAGTTTATTTCACAGACCCAGCTATCAAACAGGAAGACAGAGGGAAAGTCTTTCCTCTCCCACAGTAACTGCATTGATCCATTGCTCAAAAGAAACTTCGCAGCCTTCACTGGTACAAAAGAAACAATAGTCTCTTGAATTTGGAATGATATTATTTAGAAGGTCCTGAAATGGCACCTTAATAATTTAGGAACTTTACTAGGGGCAAGTGGCAATTTTCTAGAGTTCTTCCTCATAGGAATGGTTCAGTCTCTCTCAATTTAAGTCTAAAAACAGTTCATGGTAGGTATGTTTAAATCGTGATAATTTTAACAGCTAGGATTACAGTGGGCTCCTGAATTTCTCATCTCCATCAATTTCTCAATCTTTGAGAACTAGGTCCAGAGGCTAATACTCTGAACCTGCTCGAAGCAAAAAGATGGTAACCTATCCCTTGCAATAACATACACAATTAGATTAGCATATTGGTGTATTTTTAGTTTACATGACATCAATTAATAAAGTTAGTAAAATACAGTATCTATCTGTTTAAAAAAAGGATCAATTAACTCAAAAGCAAATCAAACTCAAGAAAGCAAACTGTGGAACAAAACCTGACAATGATATTTAAAGAACTTTAAAACTATTCATACCAGTCGACCTAAAATTTCTACTCCCCATAAAACCTTATGTACTGAGATATTTCTTACGGTGTTACTTCTAATAGTACAGTAAAAGCAACGCAACTGCCAAAAGCAGGAGACTATATAAATTACAGTACAACTGCAAAGAACACCAATGGTTTTTCCACTTTGTAATCACCCTTCCCTCAACTCATAGGTAGGTACCTGTGATCCATTTACAAGAGTCTTGAAAACGTATATAGAATTTTAAATAATTTAAAATGTTTGCCCTGTACACTGTTGTTCATCTGATATGATCTCCAGTTATAAAACACAAATGATTTTATTTGGGGAATGATGGGATTATAGGTGATTTTTATTTTTTTCTCTGAAAAGCTACATTTCTGGTTTTTAGTATTCACAAAATTAAGGACTTTAAAAATTATTGCATTTTTCACAAAACAGAAAAAGTGTTATCAATATTAAATGGAAAATCAGGCTACAAATTATATGTATAAAATCTCAATTTTATAAAAAATCATTAGGAAAATAGGCTGGCCACGGTGGCTCACGACTGTAATCCTAGCACTCTGGGAGGCCGAGGCAGGAGGATTGCTCAAGGTCAGGAGTTTGAAACCAGCCTGAGCAAGAGCGAGACCCCGCCTCTACTAAAAACATAGAAAGAAATTAATTTGCCAACTAAAAATATATAGAAAAAATTAGCTGGGCATGGTGGTCCATGCCTGTAGTCCCAGCTACTTGGGAGGGTGAGGCAGAAGGATCGCTTGAGCCCAGGAGTTTGAGGTTGCTGTGAGCTAGGCTGACACCATGGCACTCTAGCCTGGGCAACAGAGTGAGACTCTGTCTCAAAAAAAAAAAAAAAAAAAAAACTCATTAGGAAAATTGATCTTCAGAAGGTAATACTTCATTCTGTATGCTGGGGAAGTTAAAAAGATAAAAAATAATAAAAAAAGGTAATACTTCAGAATGTTCACATTAGTTGTTTCTTGGTAGCATGAATTGCAATTTTTTAATAAATAAAATACCTATTACTTATAGAAAATCGGAAAAATAAAGGCATAAACATAGAATAAATTACCCATATCCCAATGTGTGTGTATATATATATATACACCTAATATGTATATGCACACACAAATACATACATTTTCCTCATATATATCTAGGATTATTTATTTACTTACATGGCTTGCATCTGTGACATGAACTGCATATACATTTGCCCATGCTATTTTCTTCTTTGTACTTGTCATTATTTTTAAAAAAAACACCGAGATTAGAACTTGTCATTTTCCATATTTTCCACCAATTAGAATAATTACATTTGTAATTAGACAAAAGAAAATTCAACTCCACCAAACTTGAATACTTCCTTCATCTTGCTTTTATTTTTACTAAAAGCATCCATTTACCTGTCTCCTTTACATATGCCAATCTATAAAATGTTTTCTGATAATCCATACTTACTCTCTTCCATAATACTTTGGTCTGTTTTCTACCTATTGGGAAAGGAGAAAAAAAGTTTATTTGTGAAAATGCAAATGTGCAGAACATAACGCAACATTCTGTATATGTGACAAACTAAAGCATATATTTTTAAAACAGAATTTCAATAAGATTAGAGATCAGGGTACAGAGTCCCAGTTCTACCAGCAGATTTTTTGTGCCACTTGGACTGGTCACTTCATCTCTCTAGACCTGTTTCTAATCTACAAAATGCTGAGTATGTAAATTGTTGGACTAAACTATTGTTCATTCTACTGTAGAATTTAATGAACTGAAAAATATTCACATCCCTTTATTCAAAGAGTAAATTAAAACACCCAAAAGCTTAATGCCACAATCGTGTCACAACAGACTGTGGCTTTCTCTCCCCTCCTCCCCTGCTATTGCTCTCCCTTCCTGGTACTCCAGAGTCTCTGTCCTGCTGTTCTGTTAACATCTCCATATAATCTTGCCCTTCTGTTCTCCCATTAGCTCTTCCCTAACCACAGTTTACCTTTTCCTGGCTTTTCATGGCAGGTGTACTGGCAATAGCTAAGGAAAGACCTAGCAGGGCAGATTCTGAGGCATTTTTACTGCGGTAGACAGAATATCCATAGAGGGCATTTGCCCCATTCATTCAAGAATCATTTACTGAACAGCAAATATGTCACAGCCATTTTCTCTATCTGCAGGGTACACATCACTGAGAAAGATCAAAATTATCATAATTCTTTTGGAACTTAAAATTCTAAAAGAGACATACAATAAAGCAGAAGTTACAAAGGAAAATAAGATCCTGTGAACACACTTGGGGCAAAAAAAAATAAACCCAAAAAAATCAAGAAAACAAGAAAATGGAAGTAGCGATAAGGGCTATAGTGAAAATAAGAATGGGTAACAAAAGAGAGAACTGATGAGGTATTTCAATTGCGTGGTCAGGATAGCCCTCTCTGCAAAGATGGCATTTAAACTGGGTCCTGAATGACAAGATGCCTACTCTAACAGCAAAATCACAGGAATGCAAAGAGCTTTTCCCTAGGAGGTAACCTGGTGACACCATGGCCTATATTTATTGAGCTCTTACTATTTGCTATGTATTTTACTTACATTTAAAGATCATTTAACCCTAAAAATAAATAGGGATTATTCCACTTCATCGTCATAAGATCGTATTATTCTCATTTTATTTATTTTTCTTGGCAAAGTTCACCTTTTCTCAGTATTTATAATTGACAAAAATTGTACATATATTATGGTATATGGCATGATGCTTTGATATAAGTATACATTGTGGAATGGCCAAAATAAGCAAATTAATATAAGCATTACCTCACATACTTATTTTTTTGTGGTCAAAACACTTAAAAATATACCCTCAGGATTTTCAAGTATACAATACGTTGTTATTAACTATAGTCACCATATTGTATAATATATCTCTTGAACTTATTCTTCCTAATTGAAATTTTTTATCCTTTAGCCAATATCTCCCCAACCTCCAACCCAACCCCCAGTCCCGGGTAACCACCATTCTATTTTCTGCTTCTATGACTTTAACTTTTTTAGATTCAACCAGGGAGACCATGCAGCATTTGTCTTTCTGTGCCTGGCTTATTTCACTTAATATAATGTCCTTCTGGTCCATTCATGTTGCAAATGACAGGATTTCCTTCTTTTTTAAGGCTGCATTCAATTTGAAATATACCATATTCCACTGTATATTGGAATGGAATATACCATATTTCATCACATATACACACACACACATATATATACATACTTTCTTAATGCATTCATTCACTGATAAACACTTAGGTCGATTCCATATCTTGGCTATTGTGAATAATGCTGCAATGAACAGGGGAGTGTGCAGACATTTCTTCAACATTCTGATTTTACTTCCTTTGGACAAATATCCAGAAGCGGGATTGCTGGATGGGGTAGTGAAGAAACTGAGTATCAGAGAGGCTAGGTATGTGGTTCAGGGTTACTTATTCAAGTGGTAGCACTCAAGGCAAAACTGAGATTCTTAGGAATAGCAAAAAGGGAGCAAGTCCTCTATCTGTTTGACACTGATTCATCTGAATTAGGTTAAATAAACTAGTGCCCAAAGCAACTCAAAGGCTATCTTTTTAGTGATCATCTCCCCTAGTTCTGCACATAGCCTGGCTGCCAAGTCTGGTACTGTTTTCAGCAATCTTGAGATATTTATTCACAGCACAGAAAATGTTTGTGTTACAACAAAAAACTATGTATCATCTATAGCATACACTACTGGCTTACCAGATTCTAGCACAGTACACTGTCTTTGAACTATTTTGGTACTAAGTTGTAGGTAACTGGTATATAAATTTTTTCCCATACAGTGGTAGTTTAATTGACTTCTTCCCTACTCCCCTCAATGGAAAAATGAGTACAGTTTTATTTCCACGTGCAATTCACCTTAATATTCCTATACTCCATATAAATTTGTGCTCTTTTGACTTTTCCTTTCAATCGACTATAATATCTGTGTGGTTCTCTCATATCTTATGAGGAAAATAAATTTTTAGTATGTATTCATCATTTTTGTATCTGCAGGACAGTCATGATTTTACCTTTTCATAAAAATTAAATTTAAACAATACTTTACCCCTCATGAATCTTTTGTTGTCTACTGAGTTTGTATTCAGGTTATTTATTGTCTTCCCCAGGTAAATTCCACCTGATTTTATTTCATTCCATAATTTCACTGCTCATAAAACTCACTGTACTAAAATATACCAGTTGGCCCCTACAGCTATGGATGATTACTATTCTGTTTTTAGGACCTGGGCTTACAGTACAGAGTGGGGTCATGCATCTGCTTGAGAACAAACCTCTGTTTTTGAGATGAAAATTCAATGTTTGGGTCTTAAAGAATTAATTTAGTTTCTACAGTATCATATGACAAAATGTTATTGAGAAGAACCACTTAGTGTTGGTTTAAATTAAAAATGTGCAAATGCTCAGTATCTACTCTAGAGGAACACTTGCACACGTACACATGAAAATATGCATAAGAATGTTCACTTAAGAACTATTTGGTAGTTTTAAAATGGAAATAAATATACTCCGATAGGGAAATAACTAAACTGCTTTATAGTATAAACAATATTCATGGTTTCAAGGAATGATGATAGGGACTAACAGAGAAATCATTCAGACAAACTATTTAATACAAACATAAATTATGGAATAATAGTATGGTATGACACCATTTAGGAAAAAGCACATATACGTACTATAATATATATTTATAACATAGAGATAGATCTGGAAGTATACATATGAAATTCAAATAGTTACCTCTAAGAAAATGAGGGGAGAAGTCACATGACAAAGGCATAAAACGAACTTAAATCTTAACTGTAATATTATAACTTTTAAAGCGGAATGTATTCACGCATTAATTAGTTAAAATCACCTTTTAAAAATGGAAATCAAGATTAATTTTTGTATAATTTAATATTGGCACTTCAGACACGTTAGAATGGGGTCCTCCAACATTTTGAGAAGAAGAGATCACGCCTTTCCTTCAAATCACGAGATCTGTGCAGACGGTTGAAGGTAAAGCATTTTGTTAGGCCTATGGCAGTGAGGTAAAAGGAGAGTTTTTTAAACACTCTTACTCACTGATGAAAATCCTGGACAAGCACAAAGAAGATGGTTGGTAGTCTATTACAAATGGTATGGTAGTCTATTACATTTTCTAATTCAAGGCAAATACTGATTATTCAACAGTCTGCATTAAGTCCATAATTGTTTACGTTAACTGTGTAAGTAATCATCTTCACAGAGTAATTTATTTGCATCTTATATTGCTAAATAATTATTTTGCTTTACCCCAAGTAATTCTGAATTAAAATAAATTAGGTAAACTTATAATTAATACAGTATTGTTACATATAAAAAATATATCCAAAATAAAATTCACACACTAATTTCACCTTTCCTGTATTTTTATAATTGATATGTCAAACATGACACATTTAAACTTTAATTCTTTTTCTCTCTTGACTAGATAGTGAAGGGGGTCAGAATATGCTACCCCAAAGCATGCCTCATTGGCAAAAGGATTATTTTGAACTTTAGGCAATTAAAAACATCAAACATAGAAGTTCTCTGCCTTCCTTCTTTCTGCCTAAAAGTAGAGCATAATTTCCTTTCATAAAGGAAATTTACATTTGAAAAGGAAATTTCCATATGTAAAAGTATACTCCTCTCCCACAACAGGAAGAGGAGACCCCAACTTCACAGACAGCTCTCATCATCAGAGATGACTAGAGTCTGTAAAACAAACCTTACTAAAAAAATCCTCATCTACATTTCCTTCTTACAACTCACCACCCTCCCCAAGCCCAAAACTGCTATTCCTTTTCCTTTGCTTTGTCTAGTCTCTTCTTCAACTTTATTATCCTTCGTTAAAGTTAAAATGGTATATAAGGCCTTAGTCTGACTGCCTCCTTGGGGTTTTTACTTCTATTATGTGACTTCTCTTCTCCCCATGTGCATATGAAATACACCTTATCTCTAGTTAATCCGCCTTTGGTCAGTTTAATTCCAAGACTTCAGCTATTAAATCTAAGAAACCAGAGAAGTTTTTCTTCCCTCAAAATAGCATTTAGATGTTTTCTTCTGTCTAAGATATTACTTAAGCAGTGATTTGGAATAGTCTTCAAACTCAGACAATATAACATTATTCAGATAATCAAATAAAAGAGCTATTCAGTAATATAAAAATGATCACTAATGATCCCAAATTAGTTTACCTGCAAATACATCAAACTAGGATTTTAAGTGTTACATGCAATAGTAAAGATAAATATATGCTTACACAGACATTTATATGCTTGTTTCTAAGTTTTATAAATTGAGAATAACAATCAAGGGCCTTTTTACAGACTAAAACTGGTTGAAGTCAATGTAAGTAAGACATATCTTAAAATGAGTACTTGTGTTGAATTATATGCTTTGCTTTCTCCAATTTTCTGTATTTAGTAGTTAACATTTTTTCGTGATACCATATCACGGGTAGGAAAAACGGGAAATGAGGAGAACAAAAAAGATGTCTAACTAAAAATAAAATTGCTTATAAAATGTTTTATAACATGGATTGCTTAAGTTTTTTATGCCATTCCACTAGAAAAAGAAAACTTTAAGTTAATCCATTATTGAATATGACATAAAGTGCATAGCATAACAGGAATTCAATAAATAACTGACTAGCAGATAAGTCATTTTTATTAGGTTGGTGCAAAAGTAACTGCAGTTTTAGCATTACTGAAATTTGCCATTTGATATTGGAATACATTCTTAAATAAATGTGGTTGTGTTATACATCATTTTAACGTGCATTTCTCACTTTATTTTTATTTTTTTTTTGCTAATGACTTATTACTTGCTGTTTATATTTATTTTAGACTATGGAAATGATGTTAGACAAAAAGCAAATTTGAGCAATTTTCTTATTCAAGTTCAAAATGGGTCATAAAGCAGCAGAGACAACTCACAACATCAACAAGAACTCAACGTCAACCATTCTACAGTTGTTTGGCATTTGAAGCAAATTGGAAAGGTGAAAAAGCTCGATAAGTGGGTGCCTCATGGGCTGACCAAAAATCAAAAAAAAAAATCCTCATTTTGAGGTGTTATCTTCTTGCATGCAACAACAAGAGCCCATTTCTTAATTGGATTGTGACGTGCAATGCAAAGTGGATTTTACATAACAACTGGCAGCAACCAGTTCAGTGGTTGGACCAAGAAGCCCCAAAGCATTTCCCAAAGCCAAACTTGCGCCAAAAAAGGGTCATGGTCACTGTTTGGCGGTCTGCTGCCAGTCTGATCCACTACAGCTCTCTGAATCCCAGTGAAACCATTACATTTGAGAAGTATGCTCAGCAAATCAATGAGATACACTGAAAACTGCAACGCCTACAGCCAGCATTGGTCAACAGAAGGGGCCCAATTCTTCTCCACAATGCCCGACCGCATGTCGCACAACCAATGGTTCAAAAGTTGAACAAATTGGGCTACGAAGTTTTGCCTCATCTGCCATATTCACCTGCCCTCTCGCCAACCAACTACCACTTCTTCAAGCATCTTGACAACTTTTGCAGGAAAGTGCTTCCACAGCCAGCAGGGTGAAGAAAATGCTTTCTAAGAGTTCATGGAATCCTGAAGCATGGAGTTATATACTACAGGAATAAACAAACTTATTTCTAGTTGGCAAAACCGTGTTAATTGTAATGGTTCCTATTTTGATTAATAATGATGTGTTTGAGCCTAGTTATAATGATTTAAAATTCATGGTCCTAAACTGCAATTACTTTTGCACCAACCTAATATTTAAAATACAATGAAATTCATTAAATTAACATTTACTGTACAGTTTTATAAACAATGAACTATTTTCTTCATACATATTTTAATAAAATGCACCAAACCATACTCTTTCATTTTAAAGTCTGATTTCTTATATCAGAAAACAAGAAGAGATTGTTTAATATATAAGTATTTTGTTCTCCAGAGGAAATTAGAAAACAGCAGAAACAATAAAAATATTATAAATGTGAATTCCTTTTACACCCCCCTGCAATTTTATAGGTTCAGCCTTTCTATTTTTTCAGTAAAGAAACTATTTTCTAAGGCTATATTTAAAAACATTTATCCAAAAAAAAAAAAAAAAAAAAACTAAAGAAAAAAAATCCCAACCAACCAAACAAAAAAAGACTATTCTACATTTAAAGAGCAAGTACTTCTGGGAGTAATGCCACTAGAACATTTATAAAATTTCCAAATGTCTAATACTGCTCTTGCCTACAGTGGTAGTGACCTGGTCAGAAGCCACAGGAAATCATTATTTGTTCACACTGTGAAAAATGATACACATAGACAAGTTAACACTTTAAACCTAGTCTGGAAGTCTACAGGATGCTTAAAAGTTGGCATGTTACATACATGAAATTGTAAGAAATAAAATGATTACCTTGAACAAATATCACTATTTTTTTCAGGTAATAGTCTAGAGAATATGTTTATAAAGACTATATACAAAAAATAAATATTTTTAAGCATCAAGCTCTTGTTCTGCATTGTTATTCAAAATGGCTCCATTGTCTGGAGAAGTGGAGGGAGGAAAAGAAGAAAAATACATATTTGATATTTGCTTCCTACAGTAGTAGATTCTGAATTAAGGGCTAGTGAATTCATTCGACTCTAGCTTTCGATCTACTTTAATATTCTACACTAAAGTAAGGAACAAGGAAGGAGGAAGGAGAAGGGAGAAGAGGAGAAGAAGCTGCTGCCACTGCCTCATGACTTAGGAAAACAGTCACATTAATTTTATATATAAACTACTAGCATACTTTAAATCAAAGTTAGAAACTGAATGGCAAATCTTACAAGATTCTCATAAATTATTTATCAGTATATTATGGTAAATAAATTAATGTTTAAGTGAAAAAATCAAAGTATGAGCTCTGACTGTTATTAAAAGACAATTTACCAAAAAATAAATAAGATCATGACTCTTACACAGATAAAAATATAAACACATGTTAAAGATTTTATTCTAATCATTAATCAATGAGGGCATCAGGCAGATGTTATAACCAGTTCAAAAGATAATCTGAAGAACAGACTACATTTATAAATCAGAAATTTTAAAATGAAAGTACAAACAGAGTCAAAACTAGTTCTTTCACAGATGATGTGCATGGACAAGGGGTATAACTGAACCTCTACAGGACAGGACAAAATTTACATGTCTATAGATGCATTATTACCAGTTATCTACCAGTTTCAGGGTTGTAAAATAGGTCAAGCACAATGAAATTCTAGAAGCAGAGACCTTGGAAGGTGAGCCACGTGCAGACCATGCACAGCCTTCCCTTGAAGCATACATGTTCACTGCATTTCTTAAATTTGTTTTTCCCATTACAGTTTTACCATAAGAAATATCAATATGGATAACAGCTACGTTTCAACAAGCCAATAAAGATAAACTTACAAAAACTTCAAGAAAAAACTGAGTGCCAGCAAAATGGAGAAATACTTATCAAAGACCTACAAAGAGCTGGAGGTGACTTGTAGGGATAAGATGAGGAAAATGAGAATCAGAAATGTTATGAAACTTACATAGATTGTTTAACTTTTAATCCTCTATTAACAGTAAGATAAACTTTCCTACTCAATTCTACAGTATTCTGGTTAGTTACAAGTACTAGGACTGTAGCTTGCTTTCCATTGTTTTAGACATTCCCAAGAAAACCATTACCCTGCAGTATGCCAAATAAGTTAGCTCTCTACCTACTGTCAAATTTTACTAATTCAAGAAAGAGTATTTACAGTTTTTTAACACTGTATAAATACTACTTAACAATGTGCTGAAACCCAGTTAATCAGCTTCTTGAGATTAGTTTTCTAGTTTGTGTTTTGATTTTTAATCAGGAGATTGCATTGAAAAAGGATAATAGGTAAATTCTGTAAAACAAACTTCTTTGTATTCACCATTTTCCCAATTCAAATGAAAGTAACCTCTAGGAAGCAGTAGTTAGGTGAAAGAAACTATCAATCTGTTTATTTAATAGTTAACTGGTAAAGGGGTTCTTTCTGGAATTGTAGTTGTGATCTCCAATTTTACAAATGTGTCTCTACATCAAGGTATTGCAGATTTCGACTCCAATGTATACCTTACTACCCAACTGTTTGTGAATTACTAATGATTTTTTTCCTCTAATTTGGTCTTGAGGTCTCTCTATGGAGAGTGGCTATAAATTCTAGCCCTGCCCTGATGGGACTCCAAGGGAGGTGGTCGTGAATGTTTATGGTGTGTCTTTCATGGGATACTTTTTTATTCTGGTGGACAACCTAATACCTAAGTGTCTAATACATGACCAGGTGTCCCTCTCACAGGAAGCTTGTTTATACTGGCAGACACCCTTGTAGTTCTTGTCTGATCGGTGTCCAGTTCATTCTCCTACCAAGACAGTCAGTCACTCTCTGGGAGAGCCCTGACCAGGAGAAGAGTTAGGCTTGGACATGTCAGTCACTTGAGACACAGAAAAGTCAGCACGACAAAACACAGGAAGTAACATAAGCACTGTATTACTTACAGATCCCAAAGAGAAGATGACAGCACATCTCAAAGTGCCAGCAGGAGGGAGGAAACCTCCTGGGACAAGCACACTCAACCAGTAAGCAGGGGTCAAGCGAGAGAGAGAGAGAGAAGGACCTGTTGGCCAAACCCTTTTTTTAGAGGAAAAAAATCATTAGGGTCTCACGGAGTTACTCTAGCAGGTTTCCCCTGGGAAGTTTTAACTGGCGGGTTTATAGCAAGCAGGCATGAGCACCATGGAGCCATGCTGTGAACTGAGAGGTGGTCACTATATCTGGGCAGTCCATGCAGGGCATGGGGCTCAGGGGCGAGTCACATAGATTGCACCTAGCTGTCCCATAGGGAGGTGGTCATCAGGAGGAGCACAAGGCAGAGAACTGGAAACTGTGTCAAGGGTGACTAAGCTCTGTTTATAGTATACCAAGCCCAACTTATATGCTAAAGGGATGCTGAGGCAACGTACAATTACAGGAATTTGCTACAACTGAATTTTAAATAGGTGCAAAAGATGGCACTAAAAGGCCATTTCAAAAATAAAATATGGTGAAAACAGGCTTTTGAGTGATAGGATGATTTTAAAATAAATAGAGTTTGTTTTAATAATTCAGAACCACCACTCAGTATTCATAAAACAATGCTTTCCATCTACAAAGCATATTATAAGTCCTAAATAACAGATCATCACTATTACATGTAAGATATACGAGCATGGTAATCTTTACTTTTATGGAACCATAAGTTGAGCTATAGGTTGTGTCAGCACATAGCAGCAATCAGCAGTAAAAGCACAATTTCAATTAGAGTGTTTTCCTCCCACTCCTGTAGCAAGCTCCAATGCTCCCACCTAGCTGAATGTGTCCTCTGAAACAGAGTAATTATAAAGCAAGCACTTTGTACCTCCCACTCATTCACTTAACAAATCTTTATTAAGCACCTACATGTGTCAAGCACTGGTGTCAAGGTACCTAGAAATACTGGTAAACAAAACAGACCAAGCTCCCTACCCTCATGGAACTTACATTCTAGGAGGGGAAAACAGCAATAAATAAATATAATAAATAAGTAAACTATATAGTATGTTATAAAATGAAAAGTGCTATGAAGACAAGACAAAGTAGAACAGGAAAGCACTGGGAATGTTACGGGGGGGAGGCAGATAAATTAAGTTTGTTTGTGTATTTATTTTTAGAGACAAAATGTCACTCTGTCACCCAGGCTGAAGTGCAGCCTCAAATTCCTGGGCTCAAGCGATCCTCCTGCCTCCTGAGTAGCTGAGACTACAGGTATGCACCACCATACCCAGCTAATTTTTTAAAATTATTTTTTGTTGAAACAGGATCTCATTATGTTGTCCAGACTGGTCTTTAATTCCTGGGTTCAAGCAATCCTCCCACCTTGGCTTCCCAAAGTACTGGGATTATAGGCATGAGCCACTGCACCCCACTCTGTATAATTTTAAATAAGGTGGTCAGGATGGGCATCATGGAGGAGGGAAAGTTTGAAGGATATGAACGAAAGAGCCATGTGTATATAAGAGAGGGGAACTTTCCAGGAAGAGGAGTCAGCGAGACGGCTTGAGAAATGAGCATGAGCACACCCACTGAGGGATGGCTGCATGGCAGGGTAGAATTATTTACTATGACGAATTGACTTAAATATATAATAAACACAATAAAAGTGTACTTATTGCTTATATAACAGTCTTGCATAGGTATCCAGGTTGGCAAGATAACTGTCCTACATCCAGACACCTTCCATCTTACAGCTCTACCACCTCCTTGTGGAGATCCTGTTTTTATCTGAATCTAAGCAGAAGGGGAAATAATATGGAGGAATTTAAGTTGGTACAAAGTTTTAATGGGTCTAGTATTAAAGTTAACTTCTGTTCCACTACAAAAATTGTCACATGGATATCAGTATCTAAAAGAAGTTGGGAAAATTTAGTCTAGCCAGGTTTCCAAAGAAAGGAAGAATGCATTTTTGTGGGTATCTCGCAGTTTCCACATTTCAACCCAGACAGTAAGAAATGATAGGATTCTGGATGTATTCTGAAGACAGATGCAATATGATTTCTTGATGGATAATTTGCCTTTGAAAAAGTGAAAAATAATGCATAACTTTTGATCTGGGCAACTGGGAGTAAGGAAATATCATCAACTGAGATCTGGAAGGCCAAAGTAACAGCAGGTTTGGGGAGGAAGGTAAAGGTCAATTCCATTTTGGATGTGCTATTTATATTTGAGATCTCTATTAGACATTCGACGGAGGATGTAGAGTAGGCGATATTATATATGGTCTAGAATTTGAGAGAGAGGATGGACTGGAAATATAAGTTATATTAAAATCTGAAACTGGTAAAATCATAAGGGAGTAAATGTCGGTAGAGAAGAAATGGGGATTGAGGACTGTGCCCTGGAGCAACCCAAAATCGAGAGATCAGGTTGAAGAGGAACCACAGATGGAGATTGTGGAGGCAGGAGAAAAACCAAAAGAATGTAGTATCCTGGAAACAAAGTGAGAAAAGCACACCATGGAAGAGGGAGTCATCACCTGCATCAGATGCTGCTGCTGGATGAGCAAGAGAAAACCAACTACTAGATTTGTACGTGGAAGTCACAGGTGACCTTGCCAAAGTAGTTCTTTTGGAGTGGTAGTGGGTAAAAGTCTGGTTGGAGATAGCAGGCATAGACAACACTTTCGAATGTTTTCTATAAAGAGGAGCAAAGAAATTGAGCAGGGTGGATAGAGACAGCAGAGTCAAGAGAATTTTTCAAGATGGGAGAAATATGTTGGTGGGACAGTAAATCAGTATAACCTCTATGAAAAACAGTCTGGAGATTTCTGAAAGAACTAAAAAGACCTACCATTTAATCCAGCAATCCCAGTACTAGATATGTACCCCAAGGAAAAGAAGTTGTTGTATCAAAAAGACACCTACACCTGAATGTTTATCACAGCACAATTCACAAATGCAAAGCTACAGAATCAAACTAAGTGCCATCAACTAATGAGGGAGTGGACAAAGAAAATGTAGTGTGTGCGTGTGTGTGTATGTGTGTGTGTGTGTACATAAGGGTGTTGTAGGCCCTTTTCACTTATCATTAGGATTATGCCATCATCTTCTAAACCAGTTGCTGTTGTTTGTCTCTAAAATGTCCATCCTTCTCCCTGGTCCACCTCTTAGAAAGAGCCAGATGCTCTTTCTAAGCATAACTGATGATGTCTTTCTCCTGCTTAAAATACTTCCACTTCTACAGCTATCAGGATAAAGGCCAAATTCTAAGCTTAGGACACAGAACCTTTTGTTACTGTTGCCTACTCAGCTCTCTGGTCTCATCTTTGACCACTCCCCCACAAGTACTCTGCCCTCGGCCATAGGAATTGCATACGTATGTATCAAGGTAATTACTACCAACTCTGCTCTAATGGTTGATCTACTGCTCCATTTCCCCCCTGGACTATAGGCTCCTTCAAGAGAGGGATTTTGCTTTATTTGACTTGAATCCTGTGCATGCCCCTCAGAGAATGCTGGCTGAATGCATAAATATATACATGTCACAGAAGGAATCAGAGTATCTCTAAGAAAAATAGATATTAATGCACACATTTTTTTCTTTTTTGAGACAGAGTCTCACTCTGTTGCTCAGGCTAGAGTGAGTGCCGTGGTGTCAGCCTAGCTCACAGCAACCTCAAACTCCTGGGCTCAAGCAATCCTTCTGCCTCAGCCTCCCGAGTAGCTGGGACTACAGGCATGTGCCACCATGCCCGGCTAATTTTTTCTATATATATCTTTAGTTGGCCAATTAATTTCT
>CAUYRT010065631.1:0-11454 GCA_963574885.1 Lepilemur ruficaudatus
TGGAGACAGGTCTTGCTCATGCTCAGGCTGGTCTCAAATTCCTAGCCTCAAGCAATCTTCCTACCTCAGCCTCCCAGAGCACTGGGATTACAGGCCACTGTGCCTGGCCTCTTTTCACAAATATTAAACTTTCAAATTTTACTTTTTCTTTCGTGAATTCATTTCTGTCAATTTTTAAAGCAAAATTATAGCCTTGTTCCCGATACAAGAAAAAACACAAAGTAATTTATGGATATAATTTATATATACAAATTTTTAATGAATTGATAAGTTTAAATTGTTTTCTGTATACTGACTTTGTTTTGTATTTGGCCCTTAGTGTATCACTACGTAGATTCTGTGGCTGTTTAATTCAGTTAATCTGTATGCTTGTTTGGTGACTTCTCTCTTCTTCCTTATTATCTTTCTCCAATACGTCCTTCCCCTCTGCCTGTTTGCATGGTCAATTCTCCTGTAATTAATAAAAAATATCTCTTTGACTGAATAACTCCAAATTCTCATATCTTTTCTACCTTTTTAAAAAATATATTATTAATTCAAATTTAGTTTTGTAACTTTCATTTGAATTTTTATCAAAATCATGAATATACATTGTTTAAAGGTCAAATAACACAAACTTTACAAGAACAAAAGAGCGATCTTCTACCTCTTATATCTATCACTATTTTTTTCTCCAGGAAGCACCAATTTCAACTCAATTTTGACTATTTTTTTCTAAATATACCCTTATTTTTCTGAATTAGATACATATATGGATATTTGTTAATTTTCCAATCTTTGACATAGTTTGTTGACTTTCTACTTATGAACCGTAAGAATTTATCTACTATATCTTACATCTTACATCATGTCCCCACATACATACACGCACAAATACTTTTTTGCTGTTTTCTAAATGAATTTATTTCACAATTTTGTTATATCTACATTTATTTCAACTGTAAATCAACTTTTTGCTCAATTGTGTATTATAACATTACATTGTTTCTTTTCTTATACATTTTCTTCTCTCTGAGGTTCTTAATGGGTTTGATCTTTCCGTTGTGGGTTTTTTTGTTGTAACTATCACTAATTGATCCAGATCCACAATTTGACAAAACTGGAACGCTTTCTCAATGGGATCAAACACACTAGATAATCTAGCTCTTCCCCTCCCCCACCCTCCCCCCCCAAAAAATCCTTCCTGTTGCCTCTGACATTTTCCACCAATCTAAATTGTTTGCCCTGCAGAGAGGCTTCCTGGGGGTTTTCTTTGACTTTCTTTCAGGGGATTTTCTCTCATTCTCCCCCAAGGTAAATCTCTTGTCTACTGAGTCTTACACCATTCTCTTTCTTGTTTTATGGTCCAATTCTGGTAAGCAGAGCTTCCCATACCTTCTTGAAAAAGGGTACATGGGAGTAAAATTTTTGAGACTTTGCATCTCTGAAAGTGTCTTTGTTATTCTCTCACATGTGGCTTACACTGGGTGTAGGTTTAGAATCATAGCTTGGAAATTATTTCCCTCAGAATTTTTAAGGTATTGTTGCCGTTGCATCTACTTTCCAGTGTTGTTATTGAAAAACTCAAAGCTATTCTGATGCCTAATCATTTGTATTTGATCTGCATTTTTTCTTTTCTGAAAGATTTTATGCGTATTTTCTTTATTCTTGATGAACTAAATTTTTATAAGGCTATGCATTGATGTGGGTGATGATGGCATTTATTTTTTTCATTTAGTATTTTAATGAAGCAGGTACTATTATTATCCACATTTTACACATGAGGAAAGTGAGGCACAGATAGATTCAGTAACTTGTTCCAAGTTACAGAGGTAATAAATAACAAAACTTAGATTAGAACCTAGGTGGTCTAGCTCAACAGTCTTCCCTCTTGACTATTAAACTAGAAAGTGAATATCTTTTTAAAATTTAACTTTGGATAAGTCTTTCTTTCTTTCTTGATCATAGTCTACTGTGAATTGGGCCTCCTATACAAGAATTTGCTGAGTGCTTCGTAGAAAACTACACATTTTTCATTAAATAATCACAAAGATTAAATAGCAGCAACCACTAGGAACACCCTACAAGTGTGTATATCGTCTTTAAAATAATTAGAACAGTCAATGTATTTTATAGTTATAATTTCACACAACAGGTAGCAGTCACAGGACACAAAGACAGTTAACATAAGAATGATAATAAACCCATCACATCATATATTTGAGTAAAAATACAGATAGGGTACTTTTTTAAAAAATAGACAAACAGTGTAACCTTCATATGGAAAAAAACAAGCAAGAAAAATGGACAATTTTGAATACAAGGGGTAATGAGGGTAGGCCAATATTTTAGATATTAAAATGTATACAGCTATAGCAATCTAAACAATATCATACTCTTGAATGAAGAACATACAGATTAACGGAATAAAACAGAAATTTCAGAAATAATATAACCAGGAATATAGGATATGATAAATATGGCTTAAAAAAACAGAAAGGAAAAAGTAGATTACTCATTAAGTAATATTGGGCCATTGTGTACCTATCCCCTCCTGCCATCACTGAAAATGCAAAAGTCAGGAGCAATTTATATGCTACAGGATTAAACAATCCTTAAATGTCAGTGACTTAACAAGGACAAGAAGAAGATTTATTTCTCCTTCTACATGTCCGTTGTGGGTCAGACAGGGGCACTGCTCTGCATCATATTCAGGCTCTCAGGCTGAGGGAGGCTCCTTCTCCTCACTTCGCAAGTTGCCAAAGCAGTTAAAAAAAGATAAGGTGCTATATTATGCGCTAGTTCTTAAGGTTTCTAAATGAAATGACACATATCACTTTGGTTTATGTATCTTTAACCAAAATAAATTACACACAGTCACCTCATTTTAAGGTGGGTATTATGAAAATATAGTCCTACATGAGCCTGGAAGAGAAAAGCTGTAAAGATTTGGTGAAAAGTACATCAACTTTTTCCTCACTCTTCTTGCTGCAATCACTCTTATCCACACTCTAGAAGAGACTACCTATAGTATCTTCCAGTTATGTCAACAGCTGAAAGTCCAAGAGCTCTGGGTTATGCCCTACAGTCAGCTCCAGATGGGATGCCCATGCAGTTTGGTTTACTTCAGTTCATAGGCCACCTCAATAAGTGAAAGAGAAGTTGTCTGCCCCATACACCTAATATTAATAATAATAGGGATATGATAAACACACACAAAAATTCTCTTGTTTTGAAAGGGGAAAGTTAGAGACACCCAGCAGACACTGATGTTAAGACATTTCTGAAAATCCAAAGGAAATATTTTGAGGGGTCCCTTGTTCCTTGATTGGGTACTGATTTCACTCCCTAGAAGGAATTTCCTTTTCTGTTGTTCTCCTCCACCTGTGAGATTCTTTCCTTTTCGTTGTTTTCTAGGTCACATCTGGGCATCTGAGAACATGCCTTTCTGGAAGACTGAGCAGAACTCTCAGCCGGCGTTCTAACCATAAACGATTGGGGACCGCGGATCTTTTAAGTCTAACAACTGCAGATTTCCCCCTACCTCTGGCCCCATGGGCTTGAGGTTTCCTTAGCAAGAATGTTCTTTAAAATGTAATAAGACTCTCATCTATTTGATACCAATCTGTTCTGTAGGCCAACAGATAGGCCAACACATCTTTTCTTCTCAAACCCATGCCTTTCTTTCTTGAAGGAACTGGGAATATTTGGGGCTTATCTGATTTGAATGGGGGTTCCTTTATCTCACTTCTTTGAGCCACTTGCCCAAATAAATGGATTTACTGGCTGCCACATTTTATTTGTATCTTCATATTGACATACTTTGTGCATTCGGAGTTTTAACAGTGAGTGTGACAGCTACACCCCTGTGAAAAATGCTAAATTTAAATCACGTTAGTTCCCTTAAAATATTTCTCAATGCTAACTTTTACTTTGGGGGTTGACAAGGAGTTGCCGCTTTCAACATTACAAGTCACTGAATTTGTACTCTCCTTTCTTTTGTTAAAGGCAAACTGGCCTTTGTTATTAATGTCTTTTTGAGTTCAGCTCATTCTCTCGATAATCTTGCCACTAAACAAATCATAGTGCGTCATTCAGTTTACCAGTGTCTTCCCTCGAGCTAAAATTTCATTAAATGCATGATCTACTTCCAATATTACTGCATACAACTATTACTCAGTGTTTCATCCAGTCATAACATAGTTCACATGCTACCAGACCCTGATGCGGTTTTTATAGTGGCCACCTTCCAGCCCATAAAACCAGTGTCACATGCTTTAAGTGCTTTTACTTGGGGTTTGAGGGTGCAGTTTACCACTTTTAGTACCAGTTACCATATTAAATCAGGATACATTAGGTAATGCTGTGGTAACAAGTCACAAATCTCAATAGCTAAAAAAAACAGAAGTTCCTCATTCGTGCACAGGGTCTCTGTGTTACCCTCACTTCCACTTTGGGACCAAGTTGCCAAAACAACTACTATCAGTGGAAATATGAAGCAACATTGGTAGAAGAAAGAGATTATACCAAACAGTATACTGGATCTTAAAACTTCTACCTAGAAGCCAACAGGACATTTCTCATATTTCACTGGACAAAGCAAGTCACATGTCAACATCTGACTCCAAAGAAGGAGGGAAATACAATATTTATAAATTGGAGACTTTCATTACAATGTTTTTGTAACAGAAGAAATTTAAAAATAACACAAGGACCCATAAATAATGAAAATCAGTTAAATAATTCTTAGCATATACATATAATTGAATACTATGCAGGTGTTCCATGAGTTCTATATAGATACATCTCTAGGATATTATGAGTCAAAAAACAGAAATAAAAACAAAGTACAGGGGCAAAGTATGATACACAACTGTTACTGTGAAAGCAAGAATATATGCAGATCTGAAGAACACAAAAATGGCAACAATTGCTTTAGATAGAAGTGGGTGGCTATTGAGAGAAGAGGATGAAGACTTTTTATCCTATAAGGTTTTTCGTACCTTTTGCATTTTATAACAGGTGTATCACCTATTCTGACATCAATTAAATTGACAAAAATTATTATGAAGGGAGTTTGGATTGCCAACTATTTATTTTTAAAATAATAGTTTAGTGATGTGAATGATTTTTCATTAGATGAATTACATCTAGCTTTAATGCATATGATTTAGCAGTATGGACTTAATAAATATTATTTACAGCAACATTTTGTTTAATTGCCCTGTATATTGTAAAACTCATGTCCACAGATGTCTAACAATGGCTACTTCCATACACAAATATTTACGGAATCCTATTAAACTAAGGGACTTATGTGCAAATTCACTAGTTTTTTCATATGCTTAATATACAATAGCTTTACAAATTAAGCAAGACCTATTTTTGATCAAATATATCAATATATCTTTTCTCTGTCCTCATTACTAGGTTTTTTTTCATATATTAACTTTAATTTCCTCACAATCCCTCCTATATTTGCTTTTCTAGGTTTATTTAGCTTATATGTCTGTTTCTTAAGCAGAATTATTGATATTTAAAATTTTTCTCTGTCTCAATTTATGCTTTTTGTTAATTTCTCTGAAAGTTATATATTTTGAGATGCACAGTGACTTTTTTTCTTTTTATCCCCAACAACTATATATTTATTCCTAAATCCTGAATATAATCAGCCAATTTGTATAACAACCCGGCATTTAGGTTAAACATCACTAATATGAGTTGATTATAATCTCTCCCTATGCTTTCTATAGGAATACATAAAACAAAAAGTAGGACATAGAAATTTATTAATTTTGATAAATTTTTGAAGAAGTAGAATGTAGAGAAGAAACAAAAGAATATAATTCTAGTATGACAATGACAATGATCAGATAGAAACAGAATCAGCTTTAATATGTCCTTTGCAACTACGTTAAGGTAGCCCTACAGATGGGCAACTAGGATATTTATAGCACATGTATGAAATGATTTTAGGTAGGTTACCTTTCCATTTTCACTAACATAAATATCTAATTTTCTATTATGAGATTATGAGATAATGTGTATAGTATAAAATGGCAACAGTCACAGAGCTATTTATGTTTGTGTATTTAATGGAACAAAATTGATCCAAAATTCAGATCTACCATAAAGCACTTGGAAACTTATAACTAAAATATATTTATAGTTCTACATGAAAAGCAGTCTTTGCTTATGAATTTTATGCTTTTATTTTATGTTACTATTTGAAGATATTTCTCTTATATGGATATCAAGAGTAGTGACTCCACTTGGTATCAATGTAAGATGTATAAAATTTTCACTTATTTGTGAAAAACAATTTAACTGTATTGATAAGTACCAATATATCATTTAAATAAAATAAAATATAGTTTCAACAACAAACCAATACATTTCAATGTATCCATGATTTAATAAATTGTTAATTTTTTTCCATTATTAGTATTAAGTGTTTAGCCAAACCCTGCTTATATTTGGTATTTGAAAAATCCCCAACAGTCTGGTAAGATGCTATAATAATTAGGATACAAGTTAAGCTGTTAAAATCAAGCAACCCCAAGCTATAGTGGCTTAATCAAGGTGAAGTATACTTTTCCTCTCCCATAAAAGACTGGGTGTGTGGTTCAGGTCAGGACTGCTCTGGTGGCTTGATCACGTTGGGTCAAAGTTCCCCTCTTTCTGGCTGATCTACTAAATTGCATTTTTCTTTTCATAGTCCCAGAAGAATGCTCCCTATCCCACCATCTTACCCACTTACGAGATACCAGAAAGGTGGGAAGGAAAGAATTAAGGTAACAGTTTTCTTCTGTTCTTATGCCATTGTTCAGAATTTAGCCACATGCCCACTTAGTTGCAAAGTATGTTGAGAAATGCAGCCGCTACTCTGACTGGTGATGTGCTTGCTCATCTAAAATTCAGGGGCATTGTTATTTAAAAAGAAGATAATAGATACAGGGGACTGGGACTAGCAGTGTCTCTTTTATTTACAAATTACATTTGATTATTCCATCCCCATCGTTCTACCTGCACCCCTGTTTTGGTGGCAATTGAAAACACTGCCAAGACTTCATGCTATATTCGAATATAAACAACAATAACTATATTCTATCTCTTTTTACCTTATCTTAATTGTTGAAGGATGTTTCATTTTTGTTCTCTTCTGACCTTGTGCGTGGACTAGTAACTAAAAAATTGTGACTCAGTCATCCTGTGTTTTCTTAAAGACAAATATATGAAAATGAAAGATACCTGATAGCACTTGGTCCCATTCATTGAGCCCAGTTTGAGATCTTTAATATCCTTAAGATGGGGAGAAGGTACATAGGGGTTGTGGTCAAGTTGAGGGGTAGGAAAGATTGATGAAGGGGAAGAAGGGGCAGCACAGAAGCACATATGTAGCTCCCTTATGAAGCATCAGTGGGGGCCCCATGTATTAACACAGACACCTGAAAACGATGTTTCACATTACAGAAAGAAGAGGCTCTTTCACTGGCTCAATGAAGGTCTTGCTAGCAACTAGCAACATTAAACGTTTAGATTGCGCAAAAATTCCAAAAATAGGTTGGGGAGACAATTGACTAGAAATTAGCTAAGTCATGTAGGGGGATATTCATGTTTTAGAATGTTCTTTAGCTGTATGCAAAGAAGTTAAGAAAGTAGCTTTGATTTGGATTTCCCCGGAGCCAGACCGTGAGACAAGATTAGAGTGTAGATGGTATATTTGGGAGGTAATCTACAGAAGCATGAGTAGGGAAATGGGGAGGTAAAGCAAGGATAAGGTAACCAAGAAAGGATTCTCAAGCAAGTTATTCCACGGCGTAAATCAGAGACGTAGAGGAGAGCAACAGTCAGTTACTTCCGTTAATCATTGATTGAACACTGCCTCTGGGGGCATTAATTCCACCGGGACTTCTGGCTTCCATGCATTTGGGCAGAGAAATCCCTCAAGCAAAGACATAAATGCTGGCAATCGGAAGTAAGGCTAGCACGCACTACCATGGTAAACCTCTTGGTGGAGCACCAACAGTTGACATTGTCTGCTAGCATGGTGTAAGAGAACTTGATACCCCGTTTGGTATGCACAGTTGAAAATATAACGAAAATATTGAGCATGCAATTTCTTTGGATGGTTGAGATTCTTCCAGATATGAAATCTTAAAAATAATGTAAACTAATCGCTAGGATTTTCTCATATTGTTATAATTTATGTTTTTTTTTAAAAAACAGGAAAACCAAAAATCAAACAAGCACTATTCTAACAATCTATTATCATTTTAATCCCGAAGATTTTGTATCAGAGGTAGTCCTGGGATTAGAAATAGAAAATTATTAAAATAGTATTTGCTTTCTTTCAGAATATTGTAGTCTAGTGTAAAGTTTGGGGCAATAACAATCTGTGGGTTTCATTTATAAACATTCCGCAAAATCACAATTGAGATTTTGCCAATTTGAGTATTCATCTACTCTAGTGTTTACAGCCTAATAAAATATCACATCCGATATGTTTTCCATATTTCTGCCTAGTTGATTTTTTTGATAAACTTGTGAGGTTTGATGAAAAATAGGTCTTCCATGGGAGTGTTGTTTAGTTAAACAAGAAATTTTGATATGTACCATGGCCTGTGCTTATGAATTGTGAAAAATAGCCTTATTGGAAAATTATCAAATATAAAAAGAAAGACAAAAATGTAGCTATTGGAATATTCTTTGGTTAAAAATACAAACAAATAAACCAAAACCAAGCAAATAAATAAATAAATAAATTTTATGCCCAAACACTAAATCATACATCACCCCAACCCACTGACACCCCTGATATTTTCTTTGAATTACTATTATTCATTATTGGTTATTACTAGGTAAGTCATTATCTCAGAAAGTCTCTATTAAAATATTCAGTATTGCCTTGTTAGTAATAGTGCCCGTTATTAGATTAGTAGGGCCAGCCTGCTCTACAGAGGACTGACAGTATCCCTTAAGTGTCCTTTTCTCAGTATCAATTGTTAATTATACATTTCATACATGAAGATGTCTTTAAACCTCCTTATTTAAATTATATCCATGTGGATTAGTTTCCTTCTGCATCTGAAGAACACTCTCTTTTAATACTTTTAAAGATTGTCAATGGGAGGAAATTTTTCTCAGTTTCTGTATGTCGAAAAATGAATTTATTTCATCTTAACACTTGAATAACAGCAGGTCTTTTCACAGAGTTTTAGATTCAAAGTTATGCCATTCTAGCACTTTGAAGTTATTATAGTACTTTTTTTTTGCAAACAATGTAATTAATTATAAGTGATTTGGCAATCTCATTTATTGAAAGTAATATGTCTTTTTTTCCCTGATAGCCTTGAGAATTTTTTTAACCTTGATGTTCACAGAAAACAATCTGAAGTGCCTACATCTGATGTTTATTCTATTATATTCTGTCCATCATCAGACATCTCATCCATATGACATGTTTCTTTGTGCATTTCTGTGATATTCCATTCAATATTTTTTAAAAAATAATGCTCATTTCTATTCTCTTTATTCTCTCCTCTGAAACTATGAGTGGACAGATATTGAAGTTTCTGTATCTATGTTTTATGACTCTTAAAATTTCTTTTATACTTTAAATTTCATTGTATTTTTGTGTTATGCTCTGGAAGGCTTTCTTAATACAAGGTTTCACCTCACTAATTTGTTTTCCAGAAGTGGCAGCCTGCTATTTACCCCATTAAAATGTTGTCAAGGCCTTTTTATTTTGAAATATATTATACATACTACAGACTGTCTGTAAATATATATTGTTTAAAAAATCATAATATAACACCTGATGCACTTAGAATTCCACTTAGGAAAAAGTACTCTAATAGAGTCTTTAGAGTCTCTTGTTTAGCTGTAAACAGTTATGTCCATTTTCTTCTGCACAGATGTAGATTTGATTATTTGGGGCTTTAGATAAATATAATAATAATATATACATTCTTCTGGCGCTTGCTTCTTTTTTTATTTTTATTTTAAATTTTATTGCATGAAATCTCTGGGATTTATTTGTTTATTCTAACACTAAGAACATTTGGGCATATTACGTTAATTACTTTGTTATTACGAATAATATTGAAATAAGAATTCTTGCATATTTCTACAGGAACACATATACTAGAGTTTTCCACTGTGACTATCCAGAAATGGAGCAGTGGAATTCTTGGTTTATAGGATGTATTCATTTTCACATTTGCTACATAATGCCATAATATTTCCCTGAAAGGATTGTCCCATGTAAACTTGTAACAGTATAATATAAGAAATTTTTTCTCTATATTATCATCAACAGTTAGCATATTCCAACATTTTAATTGTGTAGACGTGTGTGCATGTATGTATGTGCATGTGTTTGCATGTGTACATATGTGTGTATGGCATTGAGATTTAGTATTTTATATTTTATCTTGATTTACCTCATTACCAAAGCAATAGCACTTTTTATATCTATGTGGAACTTTATATATTTGTCTGGAACTTTTTTCTTCATTTCGTCTGACAAATGTCTTTTTAATCTTTTACTCAATATCCTATGAGTTGTTTTGTGGAAATTTTTTTTACAGTCTGGATACTGTGTTATACTGTTTGTTTGTGGTATTTTTACTACCTTTCTGACGGTGTTTTTTGTTAATCAGATTTTAATGTTAATAAAATCAAATGTATAAATATTTTATGATGTTCTTTATATCTTACTCTAAGAATACTTTCCTATTTCAGTATAAAATACATGCTTTTGCATTTTATTTTCTAAAACTTTGATAGTTTAGTCTATTTAAAACAAGTATTTGCTTAATCTGTGTGAAATTGATTTTGGCATGTGAGCTTCGTTTATTTTATACTTCATATTATGTTCTTCTTTAAGAGTATCTCAACGTTTGCTTGGTTATTATCTTTTCTAAATAAATTTCATTTTCAATAATTTCATTGACAAACTCTAAATTTCTTGTGATATATACTTAATCTGTACATTAATCCGTGACTGAGATCTTTCTGTACTGATATCTTTATATATTGGATCATCTTATCTAAGAATGTGGCATATCTCTCCTTTTATTTGGTTCTTAAATTCTTTCAACCAAATCATTTAATTTTTCTTTTAAATAATTTAATTTTGGTGTAATTTAACTTACCTTTAAAAAAATTCCTTGGTTACTTGATTTCTTTTGTTAAAGTATAGTAATTTTACATAAACATACAAATATTTTAACTGTACAATACGATTAATTTTTTTACAAATTTATTAAGTATAATTTACATTCTGTGCCATTACTCCATTTTAAGTGAACAATTAAATGCTTATTAGTGAATTTACCAAGTTGTACAGCTATTCACATAAATCAGTTTTAGATTTCCTTCCCCCTATTGAGATCCCTAATTCCCATCCCCTACTACATTTCAAGCATGCCCCTCCCCTCCACAATGCTCACCACATCCCTCAGATGTGGG
>CAUYRT010065633.1:0-18596 GCA_963574885.1 Lepilemur ruficaudatus
TACTATCAACTAACTTTAATACACCATGTCCTTGCAATGAGTATACTCGCACTGATCCTTTAAACAAATAGCCTGTCATATTTAACACTTTGAAACACTTAATGATCAAGTCATGTTTGTCAACACTAACCAAAAAAAATATTCTACAAAATACATTTGCACCCAGATCACAAAATGCTGTACAATAAAACACAGGGGTTTTCATTAACTTTGTGTTTCATGCTGGAGAGAAAAGAATAGAGCTTCTTTGGTCAAGTTATGCCCCTTTGGGCGCTGGTGGGGGCAGGGGATCAGCTAGTGATGCGGGCGCCATCTAGCAAGCATTTTCCCACCTCAACTCATTATCTCACCCTGCCTGAATTTCCTCTTATTCAAGAGGGGACAAATGCGTTAAGGAACTGCGTAATTGTTTATACATTCCATCTGCTGTTTTGTCACCTCACTGACTCATTACAGCAACCCGGAGCAAGATAATGAGTTTGGAGGCCACTCTGGGAGCAGGAGGAGGCACACCTCAGAAGTAAGCCGGGATAGAGCAACAGTATCTTTTTTATGCATTCTTCTCAAGCCGCCTTTGTCACCCTCTACGTGCCTCTTGTTCTTCCACTCTGTCATTGACTTGGTTCTTGCTGTTTATTAATAGGTTGGATCAGAGGCCAATTTATTATACTAGATTACAGTTTATATATAGGCTTTCCCTTTCCAATTATGCTGGAATAATTCTGACATAATATATTCCTTTCCACACAACTCTGTCCATGATGTTGGCTTTTCTGACTAGAGAAACACTAAGGACTTCCAGCTGGCTTGTGTTTTCATTAAATGAACAGTGAAAGGCAAATATGCATAAATTAAAGTAAAAAAATGAACATGGCATGACCTAAAATTTCTGAAATGCAATAATGTAAGCTTTGTAAAAATCTAGTCTGCCTGGTAACAGTGAAAGATTGTAACACAACCAGAAGGAGGCTATGCGTTCCAGATCTTGCTGTCTGCCTCGGGCCAAGTTACAACATGAATAACCTCCATACTGAAATTTAAAACTTTACTATAAAATACATGATATGGAAGAAACTCAAATCAGTAATACGTGTGCTCAGCATTGCTAATTGCTAAACGGATTTGCACCTTTAATTTACTGAAAAAATTTTCACATCATAAATGTGATACTTGCTCTTTAATACCCCAAGGGCATTGCTAATATTTGAATATATATCAACAGCTGCTACAAATCCATTTATCTGCAACTCCGAGAGCTATTCCCTCTTCTTTTTATTTCTTTGGCTCTATACATGTGATCTTCTTGAATATACTTTCTGAGCACATAGCCTGCAAAGGTGATTCAAGCCTCATACAAGGCAAGCTAACAACATAAAAAAACTAAATAAGTTAATGATATTACTTGATTTATCCAGTTTGAGGGTATTTTCTGAGTCTGTAACTCTTATTTCGTTGTGTAAAAAATGTGATAAGCATTCAATTAGACAAGTTTTCTAAGGGAACTTGCAATTTTACACACACCTAGTTAAGATTGGATGTCAGGATACTTTAAAATTTAAATATGTAAACAATCATATAAATATAAATTTTCATTTTCAGAAAATCTAAATATAGCCATTGTAAATATTATATTGAAAATGCTTTAGTAATACTTTGCCCATGGAATACGAATTCCAAGTTCTTCTAGAAAGAAATATTATTTCAATAATGTTGGCTTCTTTGTAAATTGTAAATTGGCGATTCTACCAACTAATGTATATGGCATCCTGGCTCACAAAAACGTAGTCATGTATTAAAATACCATGACCCTTAAATACATATGAAAAGTTTCTATAATAAAAACAGTGCAATATTGACAGATGAGCAGAGAAAAAAATAGAACAGAAATAATAAACAATAATAAAATTAAAAACCAGAACAGAAAACAAATAAAATAGAAAATCCAAAAAAAGAGACCCAAGAATACATGGACATTTTTACATAAAAAAGTTGGCATCTCAATTAGTGAAGGAACTATGACATTTTTTTCTACTAAAATGCTTTCCTTGTTCTCACCACGATGTTAAATATTTGGAGAAATACAAACATACACAGATTCATTTTTATGTACACATATTAAAATATACTCTGAAACTAATATGTGTCCTACTAATTTAAATTATAATAAAATAATTTCAAATTAAGTAATAAATAATTTGATGAGACAAGGAAAAGGAAAATATGTTCACTACTACTACCAGCTACTAAGTTTTAAAATAGCTTTTTAAAAATTGACTATTTTTAGAACAATTTTAGAATTACAGAATAATTGAATACATTGTAGAGTTTCCACATGGGCCTCCGCTATACACACAGTCTCCATTACTATTAACATATTACATGAGTACGCTGTTGATGACCTTGACAATTTTAAGGACTACTGGTTAGGTATATTGCAAAATGTCCCTCTATTTGAATGTGCCCACCAGAGAAGAAAAGAATAATGCCATCTGACTCAGACCATAGTGTGTCCAATAGTGTATATGCTAAGAACAAAAAGGAATGTAAGTAAATAAATCTTGTATTTCAGGGTTTTTTTTTATTGTTTTGTAGTTATAAGGATATTGTTATTTTGAAATTATTATGTATATTCATAAAACTGGAATTATATGCTCAGTTGGGAAATTACTTTTGTACTCAATGACCCATGTACATCTTTTTATAACAATACATATTTGGAAAAAAGAGACATTATTATATGAACATTGTATGATAAAATAATGTTAATGAAGAAGTGTAAATTTTTAAAGAGATATACTGTATTCTTAAATATGAATTAGAAATATCGATATCAACCCATGATGTTTTTTACCTTTTAAAAAATACATACTGCTGAATTTCTATTTCTGACCATGATAGAATAACAGAAACTGTATTCATCTTCCCACCTTTCAGACAACTAAAAATCTAGATAAAATATATGAAACAATAACTTTTAGGCATTGGACAACAGGAAGCATGAAACTGTGATCCCTGAGAGCAGGGAACCGAAGATGAACACATTGACTGCCCCAGCTTAAGGCCTGGGCGCACGTTCCAGGCCACAGTGCAGAGCAGGGGAACCCAAACAGAGCAGTTTCACTGAATCCAGGAGATAGAAAATTCAATTTCAGAAAGGCCAAAGCACCTAGAATTCATGAGTAAGAATAACAGAGAAGGAAGCTAGTTGCACAGAGTTTCAGAGACGGTAGAGCATGCTCTTGGGTTCTTGGCCTGAGTAATGACAGATGCATACATGAAAAGAAATGACCTACGGTCATTTCCAGTTGCATTCCAACTGGAAAGCACTAGGGTGAACTCGTGCTAGGAACAGTTTCTACAAGCAATGGCAAGTCATTAAAGAGCTCCAATGTTGAAAACTAGGAAGATCGCTCTAATAATAATACAGAACAAAACATGGACAAAGAACTAGATTGGGTAAGGGGAAAAGAATATTGACACAGTATAGGTGAGAGGATTAAGAACTGACCTAATTCAGCAGCAGTGAGAATAGAAAGGATGGCTCAGATATAAGAACAATAAAGAGTTAGCTTTGACAATACTTGTTTACAAATTGAATATTAAGTAACGAGCAAAAGAAAAGACTTTGGATAGCCTCCACATCTCTGGTTTGGGTACTATGACGGGCTGAATTGTGTCCCCCTGCAAATTCCTGTAGTAAATACCTTACCCCTAGGACTTCAGAATGTGACTGTGTTTGGAGGCCTTAAAGAGGTCATGAAGGTAAAATGAGGCAATTAGCCTGGGCCCTGATCCAATCTGGCTGATGTCCTTATAGAAGAGGACATTTGGGCACACAAAGATAAACCAGAGATGCACATGCACAGGGAAAAGACCATGCAAGGACACAGTGAGAAGGCTGTTACCTGTAAGCCAAGAAGAAAGGCCTCAGAAGGAACCAAAACTGTGAGTACCCTGGTCTTGCTTGCCTAGTGCCTAGAACTGTGAAAAGTAAATGTCTGTTGTTTAAGCCAGCCAGTCTGTGGTACTTAGTTATATCAACTTTAGCAAAGTAGTATTGGCACCAAGATACATGGTGATGATATTCACCAAAAACTGAGTTCCATGGAGAGAATGCGAATCTAGGAATAATACTAACAATTTCAGATATGTTGAGTTTAAAGTCTCCAAAGGGTGACATTTAGGTACCAATATTTAGTATAAATTTGCATATATAGGGCTAGAACTAGTTGAAAAAATGTGAAACTGTAGAAATTCATTATGAGCCATTAGTTTAGAAATAGAAATGAAGTCTGATGATGTTGGATGCGGAAGCCCCAGGTCACAAGCCAGTTCTCAAAAGGGTCAGTCAAACAGATAAGGGAGATCATATATTATACAAGCAGTAAGACTTATAGAAGATTCTTTCTTACTAGATAAACATTTGATTGTAGAAGTTAAGGTGAGAGGTCTTGGAGTGGATGAAGCACCACTAAATACACACGTACATGCATGCATTCATACCTGCATACATGTACACATATGAGCATATACATGTAAATAATAAATGAAGACCAAGACTACGTTTAATTTATTGTACCATATTCAACATGAAAAACAACAAAATATTGTCTTACTGAGTTCTTATTAAAAACATTCAACTTCATCTATAATAGATCCCTTTTCTCACTTTGTCATAGAGACACTGTGTTCTAAAAGCATAATGAAAGTTAATGGAACCTACAAATATTATTATAGAAATTTGGGTTTCCGGTAAACTTTCTTTATTATGGAATCCCATAGAATTATGTAATTCTCTTTTATAGCACTCACCACTGTTTAATTCCAGTTTTTTTGAATTATTTATTAATGTTTGTCTCTTCCACAATATCACAAGCTCAGTAAGAACAAAGACCATGTCTGCTTTTATGCACCATTTTCCCAGCACGTACACCATTGATTGGCACAATGTCAATACCCAGTGAGTGTTTGTGAATGATTCCTTTATTAGTTGAGTACAAAGACCTAAGAAATTTATATAGAAAGAGTTCAGTTTTCAAAATTGCACTTTATTTAGGATTTGCCCACATGCAAATTTGTGAAATGCAAAATGTCACCATTCTGCCCACCTACAAAATAATTTTACTTATATTTCTCCACACAAAGCATTTCTAAAACTAAACTTGACACTACCATTTTTATCAGTGATACCACCATTTGTCAGCACCCGGTAGTGGGTGGAAAGAAAAGATAAGGAGCTAGCTGGCTGGCACTGCTGAAGCGAAATGAGCAATCTACACACCGAGGTTGGAACTCACATCTGATACTATGATTTAACTATTAGTAATGATAATGATCACACATTTATTAATCCTTCTGGTGTCAGTAATGACATCGAGTGATTTATATGTATTCTTAAAATTAATTTTGCAAAAAGCGCTGCAATTTGGAGTGGAAGATGAGAGATTAAGTAACTGTTCAAGGTCAGATAGGTAACAAATTATGGCCTTCTTACACTCTCCCATCTGTTTGTCTCCCAAACTCTTGCTTTTAACACCTTGTTCAGGAACTGATTTGGAAAAAACACATGAGATAGCAGATACTATAAGGCTTTTATTCTGAAACAAGGCACTGAATTATTCAGATTTGTTTATGCCATTCATTCACCCACCAATACAAACAAACAATGGTTTCTTCTTGTTCCCTGGACCAAATCTGGAGTCAGCCTGAAGATTAAGGCTTGCCTTTATCACTCCTGCTCAACAATCTCCCCTGCCCACTCCAGTAACATTCCTCTTTTAATATTTTGGAAATTGCTCATCTTCAAATATGCCTTTGAAATGTGGGTCTGTTGCATAAATTCCCTCTTCTCTCTCTTCCCTTCCAAGGACAAAGCCCATGCTTCTTCAAGTTCAAATGTGACTCCCCTCATTCAGAAAGCCCTACCTGACTAACATTGTTCCACAATCATCTTCTATTTCCCTCTTGTTTATTTCTCCCAGCATTTCTGATGATAATATGTACTTTATTGCCAGGCAATTCATTTCTTTTTATATATTCATTCATGTATTCCTTCTATATCTATTCATTGAGCACCTACTTGACACCTGGTAGTGATATAGATGCTAGAGAATACAATGTTGAACAACACAGTGAGGTCCCTTCACCTGTGAAACTTACGGAGTGATCTGATATCTACATTAGGTATACCTGCACCTGGTGCCATGAAGTATACTTAGATGGCTACTTTAGTTCAGGTGCTGAGAAAGCCTCAGTAAGGAAGGAATGTTTAAACTGAGACATGAATAGAAAGAAGAATCCAACCTGTGCAGATACAGAAACAAAGTATTTCAATTATAAAGGCTCTAAAGTAAGAGGACACTTGATTTGTTTGAGATATATTCAAGATGTCGTTACGGCTGTAATATGGTGAGTGGAGAAAACACTAGTAGAAGATGCGGTTGGAGATAGAAGTAATCGCAAAGAGTTTTTAATGTCAATTGCAATGGAAGTCATTGGAGGGTCTTTTGAAGGAAAGAAACATGATCTAATTTCTCTTTGACAGAAAGATCATTCTGGCTACTAGGCAGAGAATGGATTGCACATAGAAGCAAGAATGAATAAAAAATGACTCCATAGGAGAAGTAATACAGGTTTGGATTGTCAAGGAACAATGAAGATAAAGACAACATACCATTAGCAATGTAGGCTGGAGGTACAGGCAGCCTGAATAACTGCTGAATTGAATATTACTTAGGCTCTTGAGCAACTGATTGAATAAGTGGGCTATGCACAGATTTGCAGGAAAAAACTGTGGATAAACAGGTTTGGGGGACAAAAACAAGAGTTCTAATTTAACCATGGTAGGTTAGACATGCCTGTTAGAAACCAAAATAGAGACAAGAAGTAGAAATTAAGATATACAACTTTAGAATTGAGAAGAGTAGTCAAATATAGAGAAATAAATTTAGGGGACATCAGCAATTGGCCAGCATTTGAAGTCATGGGACCTAATATTGAAAGGAAATATAGTATTCTCAGTAGAAGGCCTATAAAATAGAATTTCTCAAATTTTCCAGTTTTAACATTTATGTTTTCATCTAATTCCAATGATTTCAAAAACATAGGCATGATACGCAGTGATGGTTAATTTTATTTCATATGGATATCTACAACTACTCTAAAAGCTCTCCAGGGGAAGTGACCTGTATTTATTTATTTATTTTGGTATTCTGCTTGGGTTTAACAAATATCTGAAATAAAATGAATCAATGTGAACTAAAAATAAGGAGTCAATGGAACCAAAGCATTTTTGTGAGGCATTTTATGACTGCATATTTTATTTTTGTTGTTAAACCCAATTGAAAACAGAAGGATTTAGATTGCAAAATATCACTGCTTCAGCTCAGTTTTAGAGAAAACATTTTCCTTGTTTTAAATCACTCTTCCCAGTTTTATACAAGTACATTTACATGAAGAGTTCTGTAATGAAAATCCTTTCCTGGTGCTGTTTTTACTTACAAAAATTCTATTTCCCCATTTCCTCAAATAATGGGACAAGGTAGCATGGGACTCTCTTTCGGTCTGAATTTCTTGAGAATTAGACCCTAAGCTAAGGTTTGAGTGGAAGTAGTTGTTTTAGGAGGTACCGCTGAGAAATAAGGGGTGTGAAGAAATAAGACAGGAGAAAAGAATGGGACATTAAATGGTATTTTATCAAAAACATTAGTACTGTGAGAAACTAGAACTTGATTTTTCTGGAAAACTCTAAGAGCAAGCAAGTGTAGAACATGTATCTCAGAGCTGAGGAAGCTGGGGCCTTTATCCACTCCAATGAACCGTTAAGTTCCCAGCACTTTTGTCAGTGCTGGACTAGGCTGAGTGAGCTCTTGTGCCAAGAAAGAGACTGCGAGCAAATAATACTATATTACTAGAAGTTGGAAGTTGGGATGCCATGGCCTGAAAGGTCAAGCGTGAGAACGTATATGAAGCACTGACCATATTTGCTACAATGTTATAGTGTAGGGCAGCAATCCCCAACCTTTTTGGGACCCAGGCACCAGGGACCGGTTTTATGGAAGACAATTTTTCCACGGACGGAGGGAGGCTAGGAGTGGCTGAGCTCGGGAGGTGATGCAAGCCATGGGATGCGGAGCAGCCGGCCACTCACCCTCTGCAGTGCAGCCCTGTTCCCAAGTTTAATGTAAGATAATTTTTCTACACGGATAGGGGTGTTCGCAGAGCTCTGTGGCTCTGTTTATAACAGGCCACAGACCGGTACCGGTCTGCACCCGGGGGTTGGGGTCTACAGGTGTAGGGGATAACAATGATCTTTTTTTAAATATCATTTTAAAGAGACAACTGTTTTGAGCATGTTAAAAGTTCTTTTTACAACTTTGTTTGCGAAGAGCTTCAGTCTCTCTTCAATCTGTGAGAGTTGTCCTTTAAAAATATGTTGCAGTGGGTAACTGTAAGTCATATTTGATAAGCTTCTTTAAACAAATAATGAGAAATAGAGAAAATGGCAGGGGGAGAGAAAAAGAGAATATCTATGGTTATAAAATTGTAACCTAAGATTTGAATTTAAAATCAAAAGGAAGGCAAAGCATTTACCTGACCGTTTCTTCATTTCAAGATTTGTGGATATAGAAGAGTCATGCGTAAGAAAAAAAACTGGAGAAAATAAAATATTAGAAGAAGATGAAAAAAATTGGAGGGGGTTAGTGCTCCCTTACATTCGCGTGTTGAAGTCCTAACCCCCAATATGACAGCATTTGAATGTAGGGCCATTGGGATTAACAAGGATCCCCCACTCATGATGAGATTAGTTTCCTTATAAGAAAACGAAGACAGAGACCTCTGTCCATGAGCTGTGCTGAGGAAAGGCCATGAGAGTACACAGCAAGAAGGTGGCTGTCTGCAAGCCCGGGAAGAGGGCCACCATTAAGAACCAAATCTGTGGACACCTTGACCTTGGGACTCCCTGCCCATGAGAAACAAATGTCTGCTTTTAAGCCACCCAGTCACTGGTATTCTGTTATCGCAGCCAGGGTGGACTAAAACAATCAAGGAAAAAAACTCACGCTCCAAATAATAAGTAAAAAATAAACGAATAACCTGTCCCCTTTATTGTTTTCCGCTTACCGTGACCTTTCCTTCAGTCTTTGACATTCTTGTAGAGTATACTTAAGATAATTTGTGTTTTCTTGGGTAAGAAGCATAAAAATCCATGAAATAACTTAGGAAGGTTATATGAAGAGCTAGAAATTTTTGCTATTTTGTTGGGCTCATCGAAACAACAAATAATCCATTTTCCCTTTTCAGAGTCACATGTAGGAGCCAGTTAACTTTGTGATAACAAAGTTATCAGTTTTCAGGCCCCCATGGCATAAATACAACTCTGTCCATATGGGGATTCAGAAGACCTGTACAAAATAGCCCCTGCCTAGATCCCAAGAAATTGATCATATGGCCAGCTGCCCATTTATTTTAAACATGTCTTGTTTACAATGCCATGATGATTTTTTAACCATGAAAGTAGAAACCAGAAATAATTGTCTAGAAAGAAAACACACTCTGTATGCTATTTAATAGAATTTTAGTGTAACAATTACTTAAATACTTATGCACACTGAATTATCATGGGCATATCAAAAGTGAAGCCTTGATCAGTCACTAATTCTTCTATAGTAAAGGACTGGCAAGCTTTGTCTTCACAAGTGGCTGAAGGCAAAATCTCAGCCTAAAAACTGCCTTATTTATTTTTTTTCTGTGTCTTGTGGTTTAAGTTTTTGGCTTTCTTGCAGATCCTTGCCCACCTAATGTCTTGGACTCACGGATTTTTTGTGTTTGCTCTCAGTCTCAGAGATTCTTTCACTACACAATAATTTCTGCTATTACTGACAAGATACAGCCTTCACTGCTCATTATCTGCGAACATTTTTTGATTACATCATCCTGTGCTGATCTCAGATTTTTAATGTCCTTTATTTTCTCTTTGTACCCAGTTCTGTGGTCCGACGATATCAATGTTCACATATCTATCTCTTTGTCTTGTATCTTTTATTCACGTTTTGCCATGTTGACTAATTCAGCTACTATGATTATAATATTCAGTGCCACACACTGAATGCCCAAATCTCATACTCGATACTAACTTTATTCTTTCAATTTCAAATAATTCCTGTGATATTAATTTTATTACATAAATAAATTTATATTATTTGGAAATTTAATTTTATTATATACATAATAAAATAAATTTATTATTTTATTAAAAGTTATTACCATAAAGCCACCAGCTACATTTCAATAATAAACACTGATTACGTTTTGCTCTGCTTATAATTGGAGATATTGTCTTTGTAAGTAAGGAGCATCTATTTTTGTTGCGTCTTCATTTTAGATAGGTAGACACAAATTCCAAGATGCTGACTCTAGAAACAGTATTATCTTTTTCTCCATGAAAGTTTTTTCTTCTCTCTTCAAACTTTTCTCTTTGCTGTATTTGAGTGACAGTGAATAATTCTTAGCCTTTGCACACCTGCATAAAATTTGGTCCAGTTGAATCGGGAGGGATGGAGAGAGAATCTAATGAAACTTTTTATGTTTAATTTTCCAACTCTGCATCTTCATTTTTCATTGCATATGGATACACTTTATGTGTTTCGTTAGAATTTAACTTCTTACTTTTTGACCGAATACAGCTTTTTTAAGAAGAATAATCTAAATGTAAAAAAAAAATCAAAGTGTTTATAGTGTATCTGATTATGCATTTTATTTTTACAAGTGAGCAGCCTGGAATTTTCTTGTACTGTGTACCATCACATTAGAGATTTGAATAAGTATTACCTGTTCAGTGGTGCATTAGTGTTGGAGCTCTGTTTGAAGGGATTTCTTTGAACCTCTCACTGTATTTTTTCAGCCAAAAAGAAAGCCTTTATGAAAAAGATTAATACATAAATTAAATTTCTTGGTATATGTTACAGAAATAATAGAGGTTGAGAATTAGAATGCAGCCAATTGGCAAATTGCATCAAAAAACATACATCTACAGTCAAAAATAAAATATACATAGAAAAATTCCAAACTTTAGTTTGAAAAGGAAACTTACTTATTTCTTTTACCTGAGGCTAAAAAATATACTCAGTGGCAGATCCTTTTTTGGAAAATGTGAAGATCCTTTTTTGGAAAAGTATGAAATATGGATGATTATGCAGTTCAACCATACATTTCATTAAAGGTGAGCATTTTTCTTTATCCTAATGAATTTTTTGGGATAAGGGAAAGAAGGCTATAGCACAGGCCGAAAATCATGTAGGAGTCTGACGTTTAAACTGGCATTTAAGCAGCAAAGAGAGAAATTCTCACATGCATAGTAAAAGTAACTAGTCAGTTACTCAGTTACGAAGAGAACTCAGTTCTTACGAATTGTGAGATAACTTAGTTATCTAGTTCAGGATCATTTCTCAATCTTTCTTTAGCTTGGCATTTGCTTCTGAAATTATGAAAGAAAGCAAAAACAAACAAAACAAGAAGTAACAAACAAAAGGCCACTCCGCCTAGCTGTTCCATCACTTCTCCAAACCCTCAACATCATTTTGTGCTACCCTTCAGTACTTTCCACCATGATGGTACCTCTTCCATTTTCAACCCTCCTGACCTCTCAATAATTGCTCAAAAAGAATGAGAATATCTAGCAATGAATGGTACCCAATAATTATTGCCCATAGCTGTGTGATTTTTGAAACAAAAATAGTGTATAGTTATCTAGAGATAACACTTGCGCTATCACTTTTATAAATCAGTCTTCGACTCTTCCATAGTTGTCTTTTGTAATAGGGTTAACATTTTTAAGGTTTCCACTTTCACCCCAGCAAATCAGTACTTGTGTATACATCTCATTCTTGGATTATTTGAATAATTTAACTTATTTCCTCATTTTCAGTTCTTTCTACTTTGAATATAAAGTAAATCAGATCAATGAATCTTTCTAAAATACCAGTTTAATATTGTGATCCCAATGACATCCTTAAGATTTTTTAAAAAATCAAGTGTTCTATATTGATACATCAGTTTCTCCACCTTTTTGCCTCAACCTATATTGATTTATGCTACTCTCAGTGACAATCTTCAGTTCCACTAACTCAATTTCTCAGAATTTCTATTATGTATCAGACTCAGTTTTGGCTCCAAATTTTTGCTTATCCTGTTTACTTCCTGCTTGAAATGCCTTCTGTCTCTCATCTCATCAAACTTTATTCTTTCAGGTCAATTAAAATTTCCATACTCCACAAAGTCTTTTCCAGTTATGCTAGCCAATCCCCGTGTTCCCCACCCCGTAATCATTTAATTGTGCAGCCGAGCATAGCTTAACGGCAAGGATACATAATACATTCTGAGAAATGCGTCATTAGGCAATTTCGTCATTGTGCAAACATCATAAAGTGTACTTACAGAAACCTAGGTGGTATAGCCTATCACACACATAGGCTATATGATATAGCCTCTTGCTCCTAGGCTATAAACATATACAGCATGTTACTGTACTGAATAATGTAGGCAATTATAATACAATGGTAAGTACTTGTGTATCTAAACATAGAAAAGATAGAGTAAAAATACAGTATAAAAGATTAAAAATGGTACATTTACACTTACCGTGAACGGAGCTTGTAGAATTGGAAGTTGCTCTGGGTGAGTCAGTGAGTGAGTGGTGAGTGAATGTGAAGGCCTGGGACGTTAACGTACACTATTGTAGACTTTATAAACACTGTACTTTTAGGCTTCACTAAATTTATATAAAAAAATTTTCTCTTCAATAATAAATTGACCTTAGCTTGTAATGTTTTTACTTTATAAACTTTAAAATTGTCTAAACTTTTTAACTCTTGTAATAACAGCTTAAAACACATTGTACAGCTATACAAAAATATTTTCCTCCTTTATATCCCTATTTAATAAGCGTTTTTATTTTTTAAATTTTTGTTTTTATTTTTACTTTTTAAACTTTTTTCTGTTGAAAACTAAGACACAAACACATATACATTAGCCTAGGCCTATACAAGGTCAGGATCATCAATATCACTGTCTTTCAGCTCCACATCTTGTCCCACTGGACGGTCTTCAGGGGCAATGACATACATGAAGCTGTCATTTCCTGTGATAATAATGCCTTCTTCTGGAATACCTCCTGGAGGAACTGACTGAGACTGTTAATTTACAGTTAATTTTTCTTTCTTATAAGGAGAAGAAATATACTCTAATGACTAAAAACATTGTATAGTAAATACATAACTCAGTAACATAGTCATTTATTATCATTATCAAATATTGTGTACTGTGTATAATTGTACGTGCTAAACTTTTATACTACTGGAATGTAGTGGGTTTTTTTAAACCAGCATCATCACGAACACTTGAGTAATTTGTTGAGCTATGACCTTACGACGGTGACTACATCACTAGGTGATAGGAGATTTTCAGCTTTATTATACTCTTATAGGAGCACCACTGTATATGTGCATGTGGTTTGTCACTGTCCAAGCTGTCATTACACAGCATACGACTGTACATTGTCGAACAGTGTTACATAATGATTCATTTTACACTCGTCTCCTGCTTCCTACCAGACTGGACTAGGACTGTGTTAGTTTGTTAGTTTTTCTAACCACAGAAACAATTTGTGGAAAATAATTTATGAATAAATGAAACAAAGTGGAAAATAATAACATTAGCACAAATTAATTTAATGTCATGGGAATGCAACAATATTTTATTTTCTGGTGAAATTCATTAATGGTGTCATGAGAGTTGGTATAGAAGACCTATTTTATAATGAGGCACTAAAAGAATGGTTGGAAATGCTGAAAGTGGAATTAATTTTCATTAAAATTCATAAGATTTGGAGTCATACTGACCTGAGTTTCAATCCTAGCTTTCTCACTTCTTGACTTATGATTAAAAACAAATTACTACCAAACATTTCCACCTAAGAGCAGTTTCACTTTATTCTCCAAAAATGACTCATAAACTTTATCTCATAAATGTTCAAAGCCTATGATGGCAGGTAGGGGTGAGAATGATTATAAATTCAACAATAAAACTTGGGATAGGCTTAGTCTATCAGACAATGAAAACTATGGTGACAATGTTCACAATAAAAAAAATACAATATGATTCAAATGTACATACATTTATATTACATGCAAAGTAGGATTTGTTTTCATATTTTAAAAATTATGGACACAGGATTTGACTTTATGACCCATAATTTGAATATATTGATTAGTCTATATATAGATGTATTAAATGTTTTGGAATTGGTCACCCTTCCCCATGTGTAAAAGTGGTCTTTGTATGAATTAGAAGTTTCCTTAGCCCTTCATTACAAAAAAAAAAAATTGACTAATACACAAGCAGAAAAAACATAGTTTAAAGCAAAACTGAATATCTGGGGAATTCCAAGTTTGTCTTACTGCCACCTTATTAAATGGACATGACAGCATCATTGAATCAGAAATTCTAGTTTCAGTGCCTCTCATATAATAAGTATGACCATTTATTAAGCACTTACCATGTTTTAGGTGTCTTACACATGATTTACTGATGTAGTATATAGTTGATATGTTTGAAGCATGGACCACCAAACCTGGCTGGTTTGGTTCGAATTCTCCATATGTAATATGTTAGTATGTTTTTTAACTTATCTGTGCCTCATTTTTTCATAACAAAAACAGTAATAATAACACCTACCTTCTGAGATTATTGTAAAAATTAAACTACTTGAAGGGTCTTATAATGATCCAGCAAGTATTAGCACATTTAATTAATTAAACTAACACTTTTATATTGAATACCAAATATGTATGAAGCAAATTTCAGGCTCTAGGGTTATAGCAATCAATCAAACAGAAAAAGAAAATTCCTAGCCTTTGTGGAGCTTACATTTTAATGCCATCTCATTTCAACCACAACGATACGCTTATTGTCCTCAATTTACAGATGAGGAAACTCATTTGAGAGCTGTGATGTGATTTATCCAAGTAGCTAACCAAGGAAACAATGATGAACAGAGCCAATATCACGTGGGTCAGTCTAGCTCTAAGAACACCGGCTACAAGCAATCATCCTATATGTACAGCAAACATTTCTTGAGCTTCTACTATGTACCACGCAAACAGTGAACCACACAAACTGTACATACAGCTAGGGGAGAGACAAAACATTTTGAAGCTTTGATGTCGTGTTTCCAGAGACTTTGACCGTAACTACTCCCTGACACACCCTGTACCATGTAGACACAGCTCAGATTTCCCTGCTGCCCTGCTCCTGACTGAGTTTTCGGTTAGGATAAACATATTTATGGCAGAATGAAATCAATTAAGAGACAAATCACTTGTATTTGGAATTATTTGAATGAAGAAGAAATAATTTGCATGCCAAATTGTGAGAGAAGAAAACATACCTCATTCACTGAAATTCAAGGACAAAATCAATATTCTTGGAGTTCTTTTACTGCAGTGTTGTGTCTAAATATAACTTCCTCATTTTAATGATTTGCTTCTACACAAGGGAACAGTGCATGCCAGAGATTTAATGAGGCAATGGATTTTCTTTCTAGCTTTGCCATTTTACTACAACTTACATACCTCCATACATTATTTTTCTCATGTGTGCAATGATTTTAGAACCTATATAGCATATGAAAAGAACTTCTGTGAAATCTTTAATTTTAAGGGGAAAAAAGGTGTTACATGTGAGTCATTTATCAAGATTATTTAGAAAATAGATGCTTTATTTAATGGAATGTTCTGAAACATTGAAGTCATAGATACCATGCAAAAATAATTTAAAAAAAAACAGTATCATTAAAATGATTAATATGCATATAATGATAAGCACAATTGAATCACTGTTTTGAAACAAAATTCAGGATTTGGAATATCATGTCATCATTATAACATATTTTAAGAAAATTAATAGACTTTAATTTGGAGCAGTTTTAGATTAACAGAGTATTGAATGAAAAGTATGAAGAGTTCCATATATTGCCTAACCCCTCTCTCCCAGTTTCTTCCATTGGTAACATCTTACATTAGTCTTGTGTATTTGTTACAATTGATGAGCCACTCTTGATACATTATTATTCACTAAAGCCCATAAAGTCCCTGGTTTACATCAGGGTGCACTTTCTGTTGCAGATTCTATAGTTTTTGACAAATGTATAAGGATAAGTATCCACTATTACAGTATCATACAGAATAGTTTCACTGCCCTAAAAATCTTCTGTGCTCCATCTGTTCATCCTTACCTCCTTTCTCCCCACTTTAAGTCTGGGGCAATCACAGATCTTTTTATTTTGTCTATGTTTTGACTTTTTCAGAATGCCATATAGTTGGAATCATTCCCTATATAGCCTTTCCAGATTAGCTTCTTTCACTTAGCAACATGCATTTAAGGCTCCTCGATGTCCTTTTGTAGCTTAATAGCTCATTTCTTTTTATCTTTGAATACTTTGCACTGTATAGGTGTACTGCAGTTTAATTATCTCTGTTCACCTATTGAAGGATATCTTGGTTGCTTCCAAGTTTTGGCAATCATGAATAAAGCTGCTATGAAAGTTCCCAATGCCATAAATCATCATTCTAATATCTTTTTATTCTGAAGTTTTATAGATATACACATAGGAAGGATAACAGATAGCTGTGAATAAATAAACCCCAGAAGCTGGTTAAAAAGAACAAATACTTGGTACTAATCTATTTTTAAACATTTTATTTCTTTCTCAATAGAGTAAGGAAAATTATTATATAATAAAAGCATGTTATAACTTTAAATTTTAAATAAATGAGTGTTTAATATATAATTACATAGCATTATTTGAAAACTAAGAACAATCAAAATGTTCCAATAATAAAAATTTTCTTTAATTTAGGAAACTACCAAAAACACAATTTGTTCTCTAAATTAGTTTACTATATTTGAATACATATTAATAGCATCTGTTTTTTTTTCAACAGGACTTTTAAAATTTTTGCCATAACATATACTGTTATGTAAATTTTCTTTCGTGAAACAATGATGGTTTGCAGATAAGAAAAATAAAGCAAACCATCAAATCACCAATAATTTTTATAAATATCCCCAGTTAACACTTATATGGTGTTTACCATGTGCAAGTTTTTTAAGTGCTTTTACACATGTTAATAAATTTACTCCTTACAATTACTGAATGTGTCAATACCACTTCACAAATAAAGTGTTGTGATCACCCTGAAGAGGCAAGATGGACCCTCCCCACTCAAAATCTAGTTGAGATGTTGAGAATGATGACACTATCCATGCACAGAGGGTGTGAACATGTTATTCACATAAAGAAGCTTTCTGCGGAAAGAGGGCAGGCTCCCACGCAGGCCCTAATGGTTTAAGAGCAGGGAAAGGAGTCAGCTTGGCTTTTACAGTGATTAGCGGGTGAGCATGGGGTGAGGGTTCTGTACATGATTTGAACTTCCCACCGCAGCCAAAGGAGGGAGCATTCCAGCTCTCTTAACACATTTTCTAGACAAGGGGCAGGAGGGGAAGAAAAGGTAGTGGGGCTTGAAAGCTGACAGCAGTCAAACATCAGAAATAAAGTCAGATTCTTTGTTTCAAAAAAATTCTGAGGCTCAGTTTGGATAGTTTACCATAATACAAAGCTTGTAAATTACAGTTTGGCATTAAAATTTAGTCAGTTGGTTCCAACACTCATGCTCTTAACATAGATGCACATTTTCTGATTATAAAAGCATCATCTGCTTACTGTAGAAAATATGGAAATTATAAATAAATTGGGAAGAGAAAATAAAAATTATTCTTAATTACACAATTCAGGGAAGACCATTAGTTACATTTAGCTTATTTCTACATTGTCCTTTAGTAGTTATCCTGTTTTAATGTCATGTAAGGTGTTTTGAATCTTACTAAATTAAATAGTATCTATGGAACATTTTTTCAGAGAATTAAATATTCCTCGAAGTTGTGGACAAAATTCTAAGCTGCCCCCAGTGACCCCAGCCCCTGGTATATGACTTGCGTTATCTTCTCCTTTCAATAAGGGCAGAACTTCAGATTTGATTCTAACCAATAGAATCTGGCAGAGTTATTAGTATGTTGCTATGTTTCTTTATATAGCAGGTACAGATATTTTATAGCTATAATTAAAATCCCTTGAGTTTATCAAAAGGGATATTATCCAGGGTAGACATAATATAATTAGGAGAGTCCTTTAAAAAAAAAAAAAGAGTCCTTGGCAGTCCTTGAAGAGAAATATGCTGTTGGGACTGCAAACTAGTACAACTTCTGTGGAAAGTAACATGACGATACCTCAAAGAGCTACATGTAGATCTACCATTTGATCCAGCAATCCCATTAATGGGCATCTACCCAGAGGAAAAAAAAGACACTCTATAAAAAAGACATCTGCACTAGAATGTTGATAGCAGCACAATTCACAATTGCAAAGATGTGGAAACAACCCAAGTGCCCATCAATACATGAGTGGATTAATCAAATATGGTATATGTATACCATGGAGTTCTACTCAGCCATAAAAAACAATGATCTAGCACCTCTTGTAT